>BQNB010210771.1:0-10246 GCA_026074375.1 Tanacetum coccineum
TCAAAAAGCTGCCGGCAAATGATATGATGGTTTTAGTGAGGTTATAAATAGCGTAAGCAAAGTCTCACGTCTTAGCATGGCGTTTTTTAAGAGACACAAAATATAAAATTATTTATAAATTTATATCATATTTCGAGTTTACAAAAAGTGTCATACATAAAAAATAAAATCAATAAACTTTCTTTTTACTTGTATATAAAAAAAATGTTTTTTTTATCGAAATTGAATTCAAAAAAGCCTTCACGCATTACTTTTTATTGCGCCGTATCACGTTTTTTCACTTCTCATCTCACGTCACGTCTTAAACATACGCCTTAGTCTAGTACGGAGCGTGGAGGTTACGTCTCGCGCTTTTGCGAGACTTTAGCAGCGCCATTGCGTGCCTTTTAGTACACTCAGGCACAATAGTTTTCAAAAGATGTTTAGTTTATCATGAATTGCTTTTTTATAATTGATTTGATTTGACAAATAATTTTGCCTGGAAAATTCTTTGTAAAGCTTTTGTAGATATAGCATTTTCTTAGTATAATTTCACTTCAGCACTAATACCCATAAAAAAACCTTCAGATGGTCTTATTTTAGTAACTGAGTTAGGGCTGAGCATATTGGACCGTCGACCGGACCGAACCGAGAGATCGGACCGGACCGAACATATTTCGGTTCGGTCCTCGGTCCATGCTTTTCCTTAAAGTCGGTCTTCGGTCCGGTCGGTCCAATTCGATCTTACAAAAAACCCAGCGATTATGCTTTGTTGGACCGGACCAGGCCGAAGACCTAACCGGACCGGACCGACCCCGACCGGATCGGGCCATTTCGGTCCGGTCCTCGGTCCGGCGTTTTGGACAAATTCGGTTTCGGTCCAGTCCAGTCTTAGTCGGTCCGGTCCGGTTTTCGGACCGTGATCAACCTTAATCTGAGTGACCATTGATAAAAAATAAATCTTTGTTAAGGTACCATTTGGTTTATTATTAGGAATGAGTTTTGATATAGGTTTCGTTATAAGATTGAATGAAAATAAGTAAGTGTTAAAAATATGGCCCGCCTATTTGCAATCTCATGGTCTTATAAAGTGCAGGGACTAATCCTCCACTTTCTTCTAACAATTTGGTTGTATGTTTTGTATTTAGGAGGTTTATCAATCTTCAAGGTCTGAAGTGAAAGATGTGGGCTTATATCAAGGTTATAAATAGTGTGTGGCGTGGCGTAGTGGCATGACCAAGCCTCACGTCTTAGCGGTCATGGCGAAGCTTTTTGCGTTTGAGGCGTGGCTTAAGGCGACATAAAATATGAAAATATTCATATATTTATATCATATTTTATATATATCGAGTTTACAAAAAGCGTTGTACATAGTGAATAAAGTTAAAAAAACTATCCTTACATGTAATATTTTTCATTTAAAAAAAATTATCAGAGTTAAATCCAAAAAATCCGTCACACCTCAGGCCTTAGCACGCCTTATTAAGCATTTTCACGCCTCATCTCACGTAATAAATCTTCTATAGCTTTTAATAATAAAAGATTATCACCAAGGGGTGCTTAGTTGGGTGATAGATTGTGGTGTTGCTATTTTTAGATTGAATGGAGTATTTTTACATGGTAACATAGCTTATAATCACCTTGATTGTAAGTTTTTGATATTCGGTGAAAATTAGGGTTTGATCAATTTTTAGGGTTTTTCGTTTAAGAGGTTTCTTTGGTATTCTGGTTAGTGGATCTTGGTTTTGGAAGATGTATTGATTTTTTGAAAGGTTAATCGCTCAATTTTCGATTATTAGGGTTTTTCTTGAAACCCTATTTTTTGGATTTTAGGGCTTCTTGATCCTTGGTGATTATTGATTGATTCTGGGTACTTTCTTTTCTCCTTGACTAAGTGAATCAAGAAGAGGGGGTTTTGTGGTAGTCCGCTGCTTCTTTATAACACCGTAAGTTTAATTCTTCTTCTCTTAAGATTTGCAACAATGTAGTTGGGTGGGTGCAAAAGTGTTGGCTAATCCTGACACCTTGAGTGGCAAGGAAACTTGCTCTGGTCAGCATCAATTCACTCGACTTGGTGTTAGCTACATCTTGGGTGTCAGTTTTATCAATTTTATTTGTCTGTTGTGTCTAGATTGCTAGAGGATAGGTTTTGGACAGTCTTATGAAGTTGTGTAGGTTGGTTTATTCGGGGTTATTTGTGATTGAAGGTGTGCATGGTGTTTGTTCTTCTGCTTTAATGTTTATCTACTTTTTGCATAAATATCTAGTTTATTTGATTATCTGCTATCATGATTGAGGTGCAGGGGGTAGTGGTGGTAATATTGATCTGATTAATAATCTTGATGCTGGTAATCCTTTATTTTTACAGACTAATGATAATTCTAGTGTGTCTATTGTTAATTTCAAGTTAGTTGGTTGTGAAAATTATAAAATGTGGGTTACCGCTATGAAAATTGTTTTAATAGGTAAAAATAAATTGGGATTTGTTGATGGTACTTGTGTAAAACAAGAGTCTAGTCTGGTTTTGTCTCAGCAGTGGAAGAGGTGTAATGCCATTCTTTTAGGATGGATTCTTAGTTCCTTATCTCAAGAATTATATGTTGGTCAAGTTTATTCTCAAATTGTTTCTGAAGTTTTGATTGAATTGAAAGAAACTTATGATAAAATGGATGGTTCTGTTGGGTTTAATCTAATGCATAAAATTAATAAATTGAAACAAGGTGACCTATCTGTTCCTGACTATTATCATAAGTTGAACTCTCTATGAAGAAAGTTTGATACCTTGACCATTTTGCATGCATGTGTTGGTGAGGCAAGAACTTCTTGCACTTATAATGCTAAAACTAGGAGTGCTAAACGCACTCAACTTAAAAGACTTATGCAGTTTTTGATGGGTTTGAGTCAGCCTATTAGGAGTACTATCTTGGCTAAAGACCCTTTACCAAATGTAAAGGATGCCTTCAATATTGTTTCCAAGGAACAATCAAATAGGGGTATTCATCCTGGTGTTTTCGCTGGTAACAAGGCTCAGCATGCTGATTTTGTTGTTAAGACCAATAATAACACCAACAATATTACTAGGAGGGTTAACACTAATAATAATAATACTAATAATAAATTACCTAATCCTATTTTGCTTTGTAAAAATTATGGTCTTATTGGTCATACGATTGAAAGGAATTATGAGCTTATTGGTTATCCGGTTGGTTTTAAAAGGAACCTTAATTTGTCTAAGCAATCCAGTAATGTTAAAAGGTTTAATGCAAATAGTGAAGTTAATCAGTCTGTTCCTTCTACATCTGGTTTTGTTTCTGCTTCTTTCACTAATGAACAAATGATGAAACTTCTCAGCATTATTAATGAAAAACCTTCTCCAAGTGCTATTATGTTAGGTATTAAACCTAGTTTCTATAACAACAATGTATTTTTTAATCTACATTTTGAAAAAAACTTTTGTGCTAAGTCTGGTTCTGTTATGTTTGATGTTACATTGGGTTGGATCATTGATCTTGGTGCTAATCAACATATAACTGATTCTACTAAAGATATGTTTAATGTGGTTGATATTTCTAGTCTTATGTTAACTGTTGGTCGTCCCAATGGGACTCTTTCCAAGATTAATGCCATTGGCAGTCTTAGGTTGACAAGTGGTATTGTCTTGTTTGAAGTTTTGGTTGTTGCTGAGTATAATGTCACTTTACTTTCTGTGAATAAAATGATCAATGATAGTAAGTTTTTTGTTGGATTTGGTGAACATAAGTGTTATATTCAACATTTGAAACTAGACAAACTAGTGGGGACTGTAGTGAAACTGGTGGACTTTACTTGTTTGATGTTGATAAAAGTGGTAAGTTTAATGTTGGTAGTTGTAATGTTGTGTTTGTTTTTCATGTCTCCAATGAGTTGTGGCATTACAGATTTCGTCATCATACTGATCAAGTGATGTCTATTTTGGGTAAAAAAAATGGGTTTTAAAAACAGTCATCACATTTCTCTTTGTGACATCTGTCACAAGGCCAAACAGATTAAGGAACCATTTCCTTTAAGTGTTCATAAGTCTTTGTTTGTTGGTAACCTTGTTCACTGTGATGTTTGGGGTCCTTACAAAGTGGTTAGTAAGGATGGGTATATATATTTGTTCACTATAGTTGATGACTATAACAGAGTTGTTTGGCTGTATTTACTTAAGTCTAAAACTAAAGTTGGTGACTATATTGAAAATTTTATAACTCTTATATTTACTCAATTAGGAAAAAAGGTTAAAATCTTGAGGTCTGATAATGAAACTAAGTTTTTCAATAATCATTTGTCTAAATTGTTTAATAATCTAGGTATTATTCATCAAACCTTTTGTGCTTACACTCCTTAGCAAAATGGGATTGCTGAGAGAAAACATAGACACATGTTGAATGTTGCTAGGAATCTTATGTTTCAGAGGGGATCCCTTTGTCTATTTGACCTGAACCACAAATTAAGCTATAGAAATAGGACGGAAGTTTTAAACAACCAAGACTTTATTTTCTTTTTATACCGAAACCAAATAAACCATAATAAGCATTCGAAAGCTTATTAATAAGCAGAATAAGCTATAAGCCCTTATGAACAAAAACATTATTTCACCAACACAACCAAAATAGTACAATGATACTTTCTCTATATTTCCTTTTTCCTTTGTTTCGAGCCAAACACACCCTTTTATTCATTTTATAAATTTTAGCTTTTCGTTTTTTTTAAAAAGAAGTGTACAACTAGTGTTTATGCATCATAAGCTTTACAAAAGTAAAAAGATTGTCAAGAAATGATGACTTGCAAAAGAGGGTGTTCGGAGGTGAATAGAGCTTATCCAAACAACCCAAACGTTGTTTAATTTACCCAATGATCACTAGAATCAAACCGGGACGTGTTTAAGCTTTCATATTATTGAACAAAATGGAAAAATGTATGGTTTATGTGGTGTCGTCCGAGCAAGAAAGAAACGGAAGAGGAAGAGAGAATTTTTCTTTATGTATTTTGGTGTTGTGTGTGTGTTTTTTAAAATGAAGGGGATATGACAAATATTGTACAAGACATGTTGGCTAAAATGGTGGCTTGGTGTCTCCTAGGGGGCCGGTTTCAATAAGGATCCTAGGAGGGGAATCCTATCAATTTTTTTGTCCCTAGTCGGGATGTGTAACGTGCTTATTTAGTAACTAACGAAATCCTGAAATATTTAAGTTTTTTTAGTAAGTCTTATAGGTAAGTTTAGAAATCTTAAAAATATCAAAAGAAATATATTTTCAGTTAAAATGTTTTAATTTAGTATATACAGAAATTTGTCGTGCCGGTACGCGTTGTTTGACGTTTTTCGTTGTTTTACGGGATGACTTCCCGGTAAATTGTTTAAAGTGAACGTAAATGTTTAAAAAGTAATAATTCAAGCATAAAGTGAATTATTAACTTAATGAATTATAAATTGACAACCGTTAGCGCGGTAACTGTTCTGTCAGGAAACAACAAAAGTCAATAAATCAGAGAGTTAAATAGTACATTTCAAGTCTGGAAAATTGACAAAGGTTACAGTTTACCCCCCTTAAAAGAATTTCGTCCCGAAATTCAACTAGTGCTAGAGCTAAAGAGGTGTGGGTACTTGAGTTTCATCTGATCCTCTCGTTTCCAAGATAAATTTGGGTCCTCGCTTTGAGTCCCCTCTAAGTTTGAAATCAAAATCTTATCTCGTCTAAGTTGCTTAACTTTCCCAACGAGAATTTTGTTTGGTCCTTCCATAACATGAAATCAATCATCAAACTGACTTCATATGGGGTAATTACTAGTTAATCATCGGCTAGGCTTTACTTAGGGTTCATCATATGCCAACCACAAAAATCCAGAGGGTGTTTGTAGGTCAAGGTGACAAATTTTGCTAACAAAACTGCTAGTCTAGTGAAACGACCAAGTCTACTATATTCAAATCAACAATTTTTATCTTTTCTTATTGTAAGAGACTAATGCTTGTATTTAGAATTCAATGGAGGTCAATTTCATCATGAAAGAATTAGAAGTCAAATCAAGACTCAGTGATGTGGTCATAGCTTATGTGGCGTGGTCAAATACTACTAAAAGTTAAAATCATGGCATTTCTATCCAAGCTCATCCTATTAAGTGAAAAGGGAGTGTCAGTCTAAAGTAACTATCAGGCGATTATATTGGCGAGGGCAAGCTTTCCCGTTCTTGAGCAAAATTATCATAAACCTTAAGCTAAGTAACAACTTTGAATCTAACTTAACTTCACAACTCAATCAAACAAGAACTGTCATGAATTAAGCTAAGCATCAAGTTGTTATTACAAACTTAACGTTTTTGAAAAGTCTGCTCAATCTTGGGTCCGCTCAAAACAAACGAATAGGTATCTACGGCTTAGATTGATGAGATTAGCGAAGAAGGTTAGGGGTACAATCGAGGCAAGTGAGTCGTTCAGGGGGGAATTAGGGAGGAGGCGTCGTGTTGCAGAACATCATGTATCTATCAGGGAGAGAAGGATCAGTCGTTCTCTATATGGTCTTTATCATAATCTAAAATGGCTTGCGCGGAACGGGGTATGAGTAGGTGTAGATTGGCACGAACACTTGTTACTAGTGTAATCGATTAGGTCGCTTTGCTTGAGGCTGCACTGCATAGCTAATTTATGGAAATTGTGGTTTCTTGTGGACTCACGAAAGTCGATATATTCGTCCAAGATTTCCAATTGTTTCAAAGATGGAAAAGGTAATAAATCTTAATTCTTTAATGGTGTATTACATTTAACAAAATAAGTAGCTTATATGTTTTTGTTACTTATATATATCTTGTGAATCCAAATATCCACCGTTGCTTTCGAGTCAGCCTTTTGACACCCCGTAAATTTCAGGCCAATATTTTAGTTGTTTCCGTTTAGTATTTTGAATTTTATGAGTTCCGTGAAAATTTTACGTTTATCCGGGAAGTTGTCCCGCGTTTATCTGAGAAGTCGTATCGGAAGCATTCCGGGTTGATAAATTGCGTAGTCTTTCGTCATTGGTCGCGTTTTTACGTTTTAAGATGATATTTGAAATTTCAGAATTTTCCATAAAGTTTTTACGCGTTTTTAGTATTTGCGCGTTTCGTGAATAACAACTAGCATATGTGTGCAAGGGAAAATACCTAGATATTCAAATTCTTGTCACCTTGCATGCTCTAATAAGTTAAGATCAAATTGGTCCCCCCTTGTTTTTGTTTCTTGCGTCGAGCCCCGCACACACACAAAAATCATATTTGATGTTTTCTCCTCTCATCTCTTCTCCTTAAAACCGACGCAACAAACACCCCTTATAAATCCATCCTTTTTTATTCTTGATCAAGATATTGTATTCGGGTTTGATTCGTATTGATATTCGGGTAGTCTTAACACAACGTTTGGGTTGTAATTAGTCTCTAATCAACTTCTTAATCACCATTCTTTGTAAGTCATCTATTTCTCATCAAACTTGTACTTTTGTGATTCTCATAATGCATAAATGTAAGATGTACAACTTGTTTTGTAAAAATCAGGGTTTAAATACTACATAAACCTTTAAAGGGTCTATGTTTATTTCGAAAATAAATAAAAGAAGGACAAGGAAAGTGTAGTTTTATGATCGTGGTTATTTTTATGTAATAAAAATTATAACTATGTGCTTATTTTATGTGTCGGCTTATAAATAAGCTTTTGGAAAGCTTATTGGGCTTATTATAGTATTCAGCCCACAAGGAAATGTTAGGAATACGAAAAGTATTGGTCACTTCCAATATAGCTAGTCGTAGCTCGTAGAGTAATCATATGTAAAGTTAGTAAGCTAACCGGGCCAAAGGATCATGGAAAGCCTATGACTAAGCCTATGTCCGGCCATAGCTAGGAGTATTTATACCCTCTCCACACATGGAGAGGGTGTTGGTTGTTTATTTTCTTATTTGGTAATCTAATAGTTTTTTCTTTGTTTCTCTCTCTCTAAGTGTTCATCCAACCACCTCTTTCTCTCTCTAAAACCCTAAGCGAATCCATCCTCTATATGTGTTAAGATATTCTACAGGAAAATAAAAAGGAATGTTTGTTTAGCTTATTTCTATTCGGCTTATATATTACTAGCTTATTTCGTTGCTTATTTTGATAAGAGAAAGGTGTTAAGCTTATTTGGCTTAACAAATAAGCCCAAAGATGCTTAATGGGCTAATAAGCCGCGTCCCCCAACAAAAGTCCAAAACCATGAGCTTAATCCATAAGTCCTATGGTTTGGCTTAACCCTCTTGGCTTATTGAAAGCTTATTGATAGATTATTCAAGAACCAAGAGCTTATTTGATACTTGTTTGGCTTGTCGGACTTAACAAATGGGCCCGTACGAGTTAAGGAAGTTTCGGCCCAACAAGAAAGCCCAAACAGTGGCTATAAGCCCACGGTTGGCTTATTGGGTTTTGGCTTGGCTTATTTGAGCTTATTAAATAGCTTACTAACGAGTCGAGTGCTTATTTACTTAACGTTTGATTATTTTAAACTTATTACATCTCGAGTCATACGTTTAGGCTTATTGGGCCTAAAAGCCCAATAAGGGTTATTAATACTTCGGCATTGTAACAAAGGAGAAATGATTGATTTTGAAAAGACGTAGAGGTTAGGCGAATTGTGAAATGGATATTAAAAGTGATTTTAATAAAGTCTACGACTTTGGAAAACGTGTAAACACGAACGGGTCATGCCGAAATTTTTATAAAATCTTTATACTTGGAAAATATTTTGAAAAACATTTATATTAAAGATATATTGACTACTTATAAGGGAATGAGTAAGATGCCGAAATATAATACTTACTTGATTATTATTATGTAATAATATATACTTACTATTACGAAGTACTTTATTTAGTCAAACGTTTTAACCACGATACGATTACTAACGTTCCATTTTAGAAAACATTTAACGAAAGTATTTAAGTAAACACTTATGCATTATTCGTATTTCTCTATTATTTCGATTCTAAACCGAAACCCATAATACTTAGGTTGTGTTCGTGTATCATCGTTGGTTACCGTGTGATTATTCTTCTAGTCTCTCATTACTTCACTTCACCGATCAAGGTGAGTTCATAACCCTACTTTTTACTCGTTTTGAATAAATGTTTTACAACTTTGGGGTGAGAAACATCGCTTGTTTTCTTAAACCGGACACAAGTACTTTACATGATAATTTCCCTTGTTTACGTGTTGCCTAAGTAGCATTAGACCACTATTTTGCCCAAACTATCATGAACCGTTAATTACCTCTAACCGACTGCCGGTTAAGTGAGCGCGAGTGTTATAAATAGATCTATTGGGACTAATTATCCTTATCTGGGTAAGTAGCGTTTACTATCCACAGGGCACCCGAATAAACAGATATATACCATGTCAGACTTCGTTATGTGCTCTTGGTCAGACACCTGTTGGGCAGAAATTTCAATTGGCATATAATATGAAACGTGAATTGAGCATCGATGTCATGAGCTTAGTGCAACGTAAATACCTTTTGTGTGAAGTTGTATCTGTTATAACTGTCACTCACGTTTTGAAATCGTGTGGTCCACTATAACTACGTTTGAATTAAAACTATGGATTCACCAACATTATGTTGACGTTTTAAGCATGTTTTTCTTAGGTGCTTAGCTTGGATTTCAAAGTGCGCTATTAGAAGTCTATGTGCAATGTGGCTTTGACTGATTTCAAGACTATCTTATTTCATATTCGTTGTTACCCATAAAGATTCTAGCCTAAAACATACGATCCGGAGGTCAGGGAGGATAAAAGAAATAAGTTGCCATATTATTGATAAGAGAGAAAAGTAGAGAGGGAAAGATGTGTGTGTTTTCTAGAGAGGGAAACACACACCCTTTATGAAATACAAAAATGATTATTCTCACCCTCCTATGGAAGTATAGAAGGGTATATATAGTCCTTGATACGCACTACTATCCTAACTTGACATTTCTAGTCCTTGCGTATCCGACTATAAGTAAACTAGTGTAATTCCGTATTAGCCGACATATTTTAAGGCTAACAATATTCTCCCAATATGTGGGCATACGGAATTACTTACAATGTTCCTAACAAGTACAAAATACAACAAAATAAAGTCTTCCAAAGCGCTTCCAATGCTGAAGATGACGTCTTTGTCTTCTATTCTTGATACTTGTACTCCAGCTTGGATCTTCTGAGTCTTTACTTGTTCTGGAACAATTGTAGTTTGCATGAGTTGGATTAACTTCCCCC
>BQNB010210772.1:0-10246 GCA_026074375.1 Tanacetum coccineum
GGGAAATGATAATGATAAAGTCAATATGCCTTTGCTTCAATCACCCGAGCCTACGCTCAGTTATTTTGATGATTTAGACTACGTTAAAGATTTTGAGAAAGAATTTCTAGCCATTGTTTACAATAATGCTCAAACGTATAAATTAAATATATTAACTGAACCCACTTTAAGTCCTCAACATATCGATGAATTTGATTTGAAAAGTGAAACATCATTGTCCAAATGTGATGAAGAGGAAGAAAATGTTTTATACTTTAATGATATATTTCGTTTCAATGTAATTTATCCCAATGATTCAAAGTCGGATAAGGACAATGATGATGATAAAATCGATATTAAACAATCTTCGGGGGGTAATGTAATAAATACGGATGATGGTGCTTATGCACATGGGTCAAATAAGCTTTTGGAAACAAGTCGTGATACATCTAATAAAATTTTCAAAACTAATACTTTTTACAAAGAATTAGGTTTTAATATCATGACTTGTAATTGTATTATCAAAGGGATGTCATTCATTTTCCTAACCAAGAATTTGTATGTGCCATTTGGCATCCCGTTCGACCCCAAATTGTTTTATAAGGATAGGATTACATTGGGGCAAGTCTAACTTAAAGACTTTTCTATAAACAAAAGTGCTTGCCGCGAGACAACCCGGAATGTAATTTTCAAATTTTACGAGTCTGTCTTCCCAGATAGCTAATACGGCGTATCCAAACCCCATGGATATGGCGTATTGACCTTTTGGACGTTATCTAGTCTTTATTTTCAGCACAGTCTATACGACGTATTCATTAAATGAATACAGCGTATTCGACACAGGTTTCAATACAGTGTATCCTGGGGAATGGATACAGCGTATCGACTTCCTCTACAGTTTTAGGTATTTATTTTGAGTCTAACCAAACGAATACACAGAGATAGAATTGCATTTGTTTTTTGAGAATTTACACAGGACCTCATGAAGGGAAATCGACGAATGTTGGTGGAGTATTTACAAATCTAGAAATCTTGAAGTCTTGGAGTCTTGAAAACCTCAAGACGGATGTCCAACACAATCTTTCTCACAATCTCAACATGGAGAATCTACCTAGCAACTATCAGGGGAGTTTCTCATTCTAATTCTATTTAAATCTTGTATTTAATGCTTTATCTATACAATTAGGACGTTGTATAATTCAAGTGGGGGGATGGGAATTAGAATGTTTACTTGTCCTATTTTTTACATTAAAATGCTAAAATTATGCTAAAATTAAAAAAAAAATTAAGCATACTTTTGAGAAATTACATGTTACATAACCCGCACACAATAACCCTTGTTAGATATTGTGAGAACTCAGCCTTATCCATTTTCAAATGTTTACCCAAATTCTACAAAATATGAGTGTGCCGGTGATGTAGTAGACTTTAGAACTTGGCTTGGTAAATCTATTCGAGACCGCAATAATGAGTACTATAGATTTAGATGGAGTAACTTGTTTAAATTGGTAAATTTTAAGATTACACCCAAAACGCCTTTCCATGTTGTTTATTAACTAACTATACTGGTAAGTTAACCCCCATATAAGCCCTTTGTTTACTCTCATTTTAAAAGTAAGATACCCCTAGAATAATCCGTAGAGGCAATCCTTTAGGAACTACACCAATTATTTGTTTTGTTACACCTTTACACCTTAGCCTACCCTGTAGATTAAGTTTATTTTACAGTTGCTAGTTGCTTAAAGTGTAAAGTTTGTATTTCCCGAGTCATGTGTCTATTTTGGTACGGTTGGAAGAAATTTGCACATTGCAAATGGGAATGTATATTATAGTCAAAACTCACGTATTTTTACTACCATCGTAATTATTTATACGTCCGAAGAATGAAGGAATTATCAAAGGAATTATCCGGAATTATTATGATCGTGAAGATGGTGAAACTACACCGAGTTTCGTAGTATAGTATGAAAAAAGAGAAAAAAATCGAAAAAATTAGAAAAATCACAACAAAAAAGAGAAGAAAAGTTTAAAGATAATCGTTTCACAATTTCTGAAGGAATTACATGAAGGATCGATTATTCGTTGATACGTCTTAAAAATCAACGATGTAGAGTATTGTATAAAGTGGAAGATATCGCCACTTGCCTTATAAAGTATGTAATGTATGGGATGTTTGGGAAGTTGACCGTTACGGAAACGCAAACTTAGGTTGTTGTTTTTGATCTATGATCAAGACGTTGTAAATAGTTGTGTCTTTATCATGGTAACAGTCAGGAAAAAGTGTCTAGAAACTTGTATTTTAGAATTAATCTATTTTGTTTTGTAATTTTTATTTAACAATAATTTAATTCCCTTTCCTAATCATTAACCATGGGTTTTACGTGAATGAGGATGTGATCGAGCGTGCGTGTAGTATGACTGTCGTTACGGCAGTATGAAGTCTCAGTTGCCTTGTTGGTTTATTACTATGGGGAATGTTAGAAGGTTCTACTCTATATCATTCTTTCATCCTAACCTGGTTAACTTCGAATGGGATGTGATTGAACAACATGTCTTTTCTATGTTTGGCGATGTATGTGTGCTTCAGCTGCCCTGTTGGAGTGGTACTTCTGGTGAAAGATTGTAGAATGATCAAACCGTAAGCCTTTTCATACAAAAACCCATATAACTGTATAAACTGTTACTCCTTGGCTTTAGTGGTGGAGATGTGTATCCTTGTCAAGCTTATGATAGAATCTCGTCACGACGAGCAATGAGCGAATTAGGTGTTGTTACCACATAGATTAGTTGAGTGATTGGTGTTTTCATCTTTCTTTTAGCGAGGGTGTTTGGTTGTGTACTTGTATTAGATCGAATAAATGCTTACCACATAGATTAGTTGAGTGATTTGAGTGTTTTCATCTTCCTATTTCATGAGGTGTTTGGTTGTGTATTTGTAATAGAACAAATAAATGCTTAACGGAAAATATCCTTAGGGATACACTTTTATAGACTTCTAAAGGCTACTTGAGGACAAGTAGGATTCAAGTGGGGGGATATTTGATGACATCAAATAACGTCTATTTTATAGCATTATTTATCCCATGTATATTACCCATTTTGTATGATTATTGCAAAGTATTGTTACTTAATTGTTGTATTTGAGAATTGCAATAATTATGGAGTACTTGGTGAAGTTATGCTAAAAGGCACACAATTTGGGGCATAAACGAAAAGTTTGAAAAAGTATACTGATCTGACAGCTAATACGACGTATTATTCTAGACCTATACGACGTATCTAAGACTTGATGAGCAAAAAGACCATTGCCTGACTTTGAAGAATACGCCGTATCCACATCAACGATATGCCGTATATAATACTTTGGTCAACGATGAAGGAACTAGTTTTACCTCAATACGCCGTATCCATCAAGAAGATATGGCGTATCCGTGCCTACACTTCACAGATAACCACGAAGGATTAAAGACATAATATGTCGTATCCAGAAGACCAATACGCCATATTAGAAATATGGTATGTGAATATTCTAGAAGATATCAAACGTGGTCCCTACTCTAAGAAACCCCCAATACACCGTATCTAACCTATTGGATACACCATATCGAACCGACTTCTAGACTCTATAAATAGACGAACCTAAACTCGGTTTTAGGCATGCAAGTGAATCCCTAAACCACCAAGTCGACCAAGAGACGAATAAAGGAGCATAGAAGGTCAGAAAAGAGCCTCAAGATCATAGGAAAACTCTTGTAATCTTTGTGCAACCAAATACGCGTTCGATTAAGGTTTCTTTATTTTAATCGTTCATATATCAAACCTTTAGGTATCAGCCATGTTTATGAAGATTTAATGTTTGGTTTGTTTATCTTGATTGCTTAATTTATCGTCGTATTATTGATTATGTTTATCACATGATACTTGTTTACGTGCTTAAGTATGCGACCTATCATTCAACTGGGTCTAGTCCTACATATTTAATGCGCTGCAACTTTGATGTTGTTTGGGCGTAGGCTAAGAGTCCGGGATAGCTCTCCATATACTAATGTGTATAGGTGGAACAAATAGGATTACTAATAACGTCCTGCTTGCCTGATTGAACTAGTTGTACCATAGGAGGTAGTGGCTTAGTACTAACTAATAAGTTCTGATTATTGGTATAGTTTGGATCGTGGACTACCACCTAATGCAAGTTACCGTTAAGCAGTAAGTAGGTAAAGTCTCTATGAGCTAGGGTTAGTATGACATACACGGTGTCATCCTCTAAATGAATTATAATCAATATATTAGTATGCTTTACGCGGATGCGTCTAATTATGACAAAATTAGTGTGTCTAGGTCTTAGGAAGAAGTACCGCCTAAGTCTAGGAATGATATGCCCTTCGAGATAAGACAATCATTGCACTAAATAAACAAACCTGCGTTTTATCGGATTATTCATGGTTGATATGTTTTCCTTACATAGTTCTTGACCGCTTCTCTATTGTTTGTTTGTCTTCTTATGTGTGTTTATTGTTTTACTTGTCATCAAAACCTTAGGTTAGATAACTAAACCTCGTGCCAGTCTCTCAAGCTAAAACCCCCCTTATCATTAATTTAGGTTTAACTTAGGTTTAACATAAATTAGATTAATTTAGTACTAACATATACTGATAGAATTAGGAGTTAACGCTCTCGCTCTCAGTGATCGACACCTTACTTACCAACGAAGCTACATCTTGACCTGGTACACAGCCCGTTAAAGTGTTGTTTTTAGGTATAGTCAGCATAAAATAAATAGTAAAACTTGATACATAAATAACACCTACACAACGACACATGAGTGATCAAGCTCTGATACCATATTGTAACAGAATTTCGAATGGAACATTTTGGCGGGAAAAACTTGATTCAATTGTTCAACTAAAAATGAAGGGATACATCATCTATTTATACAAAAAAGTGAAGAGCTAAACTGCTAACAACTAACTAACTAACAGAATAATACTTATAGAAACTTCTAAAAACTATTACAAGTTGTTAAACTAGCTTGGTGAAGCTTGAACTTGAGAGACTTGAATGGTTGTGTTGTTTTCTTCACTGTGTTGACTTGATGAAGTGTACTTGATTGATCCTCAACTCCTCCTTCTATACCTTTAAACCTTCCATTCTCTCTATTCTTCGTATTTTTTATTCTCTGATTCCATTCTTAGTGTCAAACAAACAAGAGAAACGAGGCTCATTCCCTTTCACCCCTTTCCACTCCATCGTACCAAACATCCCTAGGGTTCAAGAGAGGATGGCTCAGACTCGGATTTGGTTGGGTTTTGACAACGTATACAATATTAAATTAAACCTCTAGCCTGGGTCCTTAACTAGCATGTTACATTTGCTACAAAGTTTCTAAAACGTAAGACCTACACTATATAAATGATGACCATAACGTTTCTTGTTAGACTTAATATTTTAAGGCTAACACACTGAACGTTCCTTAACGGTCTTTGAACACCCGTCCAAATTTGTACCCCATATGTTACAACTTGTGATAAGGTCCATTGCCATAATACGAGCCCAACCCATTTGATAATGGTCATTGTATTGATCCTGTATAAAAACTAAAAACCCTTTTCACCTTTGTAAACATTTTCCATGGCGGGAGGTTCATCCAGAGACAACAATCTTACTTCATCCATGCAGAAAGTCTTGTCCAATGACGACCTTTTAATGGAAATCTTGCTTCTGTTACCAATACTCTTACTTTATCTTTTCAAACTGGTATGCAAACAATGGCTATCTCTCATAACATCTCATAGTTTCACTTTGAGACGAACCGAATCCCTACCATCGATCCTCCTTTCGTTCTCTTTATTGGACGATCGTCATTTAATCTCAGTGAATACCATATGGATTTCATGTCATTTGATCCTAGAATTCCATCAAAAAGGTCAATACTCTTTAGTTTTGACTCAAAGGCAGATATTGTGCATGTGAAGTCATCGTGCAATGGTTTGCTTCTGTGTTGTATACCGTTTCATGGAAATTATATTTACAATCCATTGATCGGTATGTTTAAGATGCTTCCACCAATACATGACCCTTTAAATAATTTTACGCCGTGTGTTGATGCAATCAAAATTGGCTTTTGATCCTAACAAATCACCTCATTACAAAGTTGTATGTGTGGGAGGCCTAACACATGATGATGCATTTCGTTATTCCGTTAGAATACAAACTTACTCTTTGGAAACTGGTGTTTGGAGTGTTTGGGATAATCGATATCCTTCTATAAGTTTAGTTGCTTTTTTGCAATGGGATATATTGGAATGGTGCCATTCATTGGTTACATCATTGTGAACCTTTTCATGTCAAGTTAGATATTGTGGAGCATCCGGTTTTAACAAACATACAAACCCCACTTCATCTTTCTAAACGCAAATTGTTCAACTCTCATGGTATTTTGCTTCTTCTTTGTAAGGATTATACTCATTCCTGATATTTGAGTATTTATGAGATGAAGAATGGAAATTCTGAATGGTCGGTTAAGTACTTTGTTAATCTTGATGACATGATGAGGCCATTTCCAACATGGAGGATACCCGCTGACAAGGATTGTTATCATATTTTGAGCATCTTTTTTGGGGAAGGGGAGGAGGATTCGTTTATGGTATTTGAATTGTTCGAAAAGGTCTTACAATACAAATTTATGTCGGAGACTGTCAGTAAGCTCTTTGATTTGGGAAAAGGGGTTTGCCGACGTGATCCCAAAGAGTTCATTGCATCTTTTGCTCATGTGTGATTATGTATGCATGTTTCAGGTTTGATTTCTTATGTTGTTCAGCCACTACATGAGTTTTGATCAACTAGTTCACTTTTTAAAACTGGTTTGTTTGATCTACTCCACGACTCCCTTTTAGAGCAAAAACTCAGAAGTTGACGTCAAAAGAAAACTATGAATGTAAAGCACCTACACGTTCATAACTTCTTGTTTTGGCTGATGTTTTATTGAACGTTTTTTACAAATGTGCATAGAAATTTCAACTCACCTGATGCTAAGCTTACTTATTCTATTTTTTTTATTAAGGCGCTAAGCTTACTTATTATTAACATGCATTTCAGGGCTGTTAAGTATATGAAATAGAGGAAAAAGACTATCACATTTTTCTTTTAATTAAATGTTTATGAGTACCACTAAGAGGAAGAGAGATGTACATTACATAGTTATTTCTGGTTTTGGGTTGTTTACATTTGACTTGTGGTAGCCATCAACTCTCATTATGGTCTTTGTTTCAGTAAAGTATCCTTCATTCCCCTTTTTTGTTGGAATCATTTTATGACCATTCTTAAGTTGAAATTTGAAAGTGTATTCACTTTTAGTTGTAAACCACTAGCGATGCGTTTGGTTCATGCGGTTTTGATGGCTTTGGAACAGAAATGCAATTCCATTAAGATCGTAGCAAAATGACAGGAAATCAATTCCAACTGACCTCTTAAACTCCATAGATCATGGAAATTTAAAAATCCCTGCCTCTTATTTATCAATTTTATATATTGGGGAGACCCGGATCTGTAAGCCTTTTCATCACTTTGCTTCACCGTGTGGTCTATGACATAGTCACAAAATTCGCTACAATAGCCACGAATTACGATCTAGTTCGTTCGATCCAAAACAGGGTATGAAATCGATCCGGATCGACCAGGATCACGACTTGGATCGGTGAAAATAGCGTTCCAGAATGTAATTGAAATCTGAATCTGGAGAGAGCAATTCACGTTCCAGTTATTTCCGATTCGTGTTAAAATTAAAACCGATTCGTGTTGCTGCTTAAACTTTTTAATATGGGTCTTTGAATGAATTATGAGAATACGATAAGTATTATATTATGAATGTTTGGACTTTGGATTTCAAATAAATTGGCTACATGGGTAGATCGTACCACATTACTTGGTACATCGTACCGAAGTGATCCCAAATGAACCTACCCTCCATCGAACCGGGATCGGGGTGCCTACATAACCGCGTTACTGCTTGTTTATGTGTGGTATAAGATATAAGATCATTATTTGTTATGGATTGCACGTTATAATAATTATAATTAGGATATGTTAAGTAATCAAGTAGTGTTGAGGATTCCTTGTGTGAACTACAGTAAACAATAAGTTTTAGAGGTTGTTCACTTGATATGTTCTTTTTATACAACGGATATGCAAAATAGTACAAATTGTCAATTCCAAACACCCAACTTAAAAAGAGGTTTACATTTGTGATTTTGACTGTTGTCTGTATGATTTTTAATTTCGGTATAATGAATATTATTCATAATCGATTTGTATACAAAGACTATTTGGTTACAAATTGTTAATCTATTGTCCGTAAAAAATTTCAGTATACGAACGTATGACTGTATGAGATAGTTTACATTTCGAGATGATTATTAGGTGTTAATCTGTTTGTAAGATTGTAACTTTAACTTATATTATGTTTATCTCTACATTTTTTATAAAGAGTGCTTGTGGTTTTTTTGTTTGTAGGTATCTGTGTGAGCTCGTAAATGTTGTTTAATCTTTAAGTTAACTCATACTATGTAATGTTTATTGTGATGTTTTTTTTATTCTGAATGGCAAAGAGTTAATAAAAAAGACTAGCAAGGAGCTAGCACAAAATTACATTGGTTTTTTAAGCCAATCCGGCCAAACTAAACAAACAAGAACCTCTACTATTTAACCAAGAAAAAGAACAAAAACGAATACTATCGAATAAATCACATTGGTTTATTGTGATGTTTACTTTGCTAGAATTGTAAAACGATTTTTGCAATGTGACGTTATAATCTCGTTCGCCAATTGCCTTATCTCAACTCTTTACTGTTTTATCGGTCACAATGCATATTCATTACGTAGTTTTGAGTTTGAGATGAGTATTTGGTGTTAGAAGTGCTCAAACAACACACTTGAAGCCCCCATTGACAGGGACAGAACTACTTGAAAGGTATGTGTGTGTGTTGGGTGGGGGGGGGGGGGTTCCCTCCATAGTTCGCCAAAAAAATTCAGTTTTTAGTGTAATTTTTTTTATCGACCTGTTTATTAAAGTGCACCCTACCGCAAATTCAAATTGCCCCCCATATTGAAGACAAACAGTGTAAAAACCTTGTATTTGTGTCTTCATCCTAGTGTGCACAACGACTTTTGTCAAAAAAAAAATTTTTTGCCCCCCACCCTTTAACTTCCTGGGTCCGCCACTGCCCATTGATACTGAACAAACAACAGAATTAGTCTAGTCATATTTGAAATATTGGGATCAAGCGGGTAGCAAAAACACACTTGAAGTGACCATGAATTTTGATCTGAGTGGTGATATGAGCCCGCAACCAACTAACGTAAGGTCTCAACATCAGACACCATGGTTTGGCAAAATCCCTGGCCTAACCTTGTTCATGTATGACTCTTTTAATAGGACTCTTTGTTCACGTCAAAAGATTTTCTATAGTATTGCTTTCGTCACGCTCACTCTTATTGAAATGAAAGTTACAGAATGTTATTGCCTACAGGTTTATAAAGATAGTGAAATATAGGGCCGTCTCTAAATTTATGAAATTTTTAAAGGCCCTGAACGAAATTACATAATGAGGCCCTGCGATAGGAAACATTATATATAAAGTGTCATCGTTTTTAAAAAATAATGCATATAATTGTTAACGGGATAAATTTTGGTGCCCCTAAAATTTTTGGGGCCCTATGAGGTCGCCCACTAAATTAGACTTTAGATGTTATGTGATTCAACCTTTAGGACTTAGAATGAAACATATGGTAATTAGGTACTTACTTCGTTTAACGTACATCAGACGGTGAAGTTTATTGAATCATATGAGATTGACCGAAAAATAGAAGAATCGGTTAAGGAGGTGGTTAGTTCATCTGTAAAACATGCAATGAGAGCCCCTCTTCGTGCTCACTTCAAGGATCTCCCTACTCCTGACATGAAGGAAATTATGCTTCAACGTATGTTGGAGGAGAACTATGACAAGGGACATGCTGACCACCGAGGAGCATATGAAGCACTGCGGGACTCCATCCGTCGGGATGAAAGTGAGGACTTTGATAAAGATAAGGCCCAGGAGGAAACGAAGAAGAAAAGTAAGCAAGACTCTCCAAAACCTCCACCTTCGGGCGCATCAGGAGCTTCTGGCACAACTGGAGCCTCTGACTCTGCTAAAGCTCCTCCTCTACCACCTCCAGCCTCATCCACTCATCAGGAAGATCAGTCAACAGGCACTGCAGCCCCAAGTTCCTC
>BQNB010210779.1:0-10245 GCA_026074375.1 Tanacetum coccineum
AACTGCTTATCTTTATTGCTTATTGCTTATTTTAGCTTAACTCATCTTTGTTATCATCTGTTTTCACAAAACTTTGCTTAAATCATCATTAATCTATTTTAAAATTGAATTTTCAAACTTAAAGGGGTGTTTGAGACAAGGACCCAAAACTGGTCAAACCAATTTTAAAATTGCATTGGGTCACTCAGTCCCCTTTAACAAGCTTTATTTAGTTGTGTCAATCTGATTTTAAAAAGTTTTTATTGTTAAATCTTAGTTTAATGTGTTTTCTAACCATTCTCCAAAATCTGTGTTTTAAAATTCTTGCAAACTTCTTATTTGTGAGCCTTGCCTTTAAAAGTTTTTGAAGCCTTGTTTGTGTCTTGGTTTGGACTAGAATGCAGTAGGATTAGTATTGGCTAAGTGCCTTTTGTCACTTTTGTTTTTGTGCAAAATCTGTCAAGTTAAATTTCCTTTTAAGTTTTAAAAGCCTTTTTCATATTCAAATTTAGCTTGGTTAAAATAGACTTTAGAGTTTGCAATTTAGATTATAAGCTCATTAGGTGTCCTATTTTATCTGTTCATGCTTATTTTGAGTTTTTATGTCCTTTTCCTAGCTTAAATCCTAGGCTGCAATTAAGCCTTTTTGTCCTTTAAGAAAATTCACTCAGTAGGAGCTAAGTGCTTTCAGCTTTTTCCTTTGCCTTTTTCTTAGTTCAGCTTATTTTCAAACTCCATTTTCTTTGATGCTTATTGTAGTCTAGAAGCTAATCTTTAAGCTAGTATAAGCCCTATGGTCATAAGGATCCATTTAGGGGCTTATTTTTAAGCCAAAAGATAGCCCCTTAGGCTGTTTGTCTCTAGTTTTAGCCTTAAGATCTTATTTGCTTTTTATGATTTCTCTGCCTGTTTCCTTGGCTTATTTGTGTTCTCATTTGCTTATTAGTTATAATCCTTGTTCTGTTTTGCTTATTTCCCTTTTGAATTGTGCTTATTAGTCATTAAAATCCCAAAAAGTTTAAGCCTTAAGCCTTAGTTCATTATAAGCTTTTCTGTCTGTCTTTTTTGTGTTTTTCCAGCTTATTTATAAGTTTTCCCAAAAAGTTGTAGTTAAGAAAAATGTTTATTTTCATGTCCTCTTTAAATTTTTGCAAAAAGTTTTTAAAAAAATGTTTTATAAAAAGGGTGAGGCATGGGGGTCGAACCCATGACCTCCCCTTTACACCCACACGTCCTTAACACACACTCTCAATGCCAGTAGCGCCAGTAGGGCCATCTGGTTGTGTGCTTCCTTATTTATTCTTTATAGGCTTTTAGGCCCAATAAGCTTATAAGCTATTTTTGCTTTTTAACAGCTTATTGCGATAAGCTGTTTTACCCAGCTTAATTTTCTTAGGTTAAGCTTTGTTCAAGCTACTTTCAGTAATTTTTTAGATTTTTTATAAAATAGTTTAGTATTTTTAATATTTAATTTAGATTAAAATCGTTTTTAATTCATAATAAAAAATTTAAAAGTCAAAAAAAAAATTCAAAATTTTCTTTTATCATGTAGGACCTAGGAAAAATAAATTTGCATCCGTAGGGTTAATATTTTAAAATTTTATTTTTTAAAGAACGGGATTTCGTTCCCGTTCTCGTTTTCTTTATTTTTCAACTTTAAGTATTCTCGTTTTAGGATTTCCTTAGTTTTTTTATAAGTTACTAAAATAGGATTAGGAAAATTAGAAAAATCATTTTAGGTTTAAATTTAGATAATTTAGGTTTTATTTGTCGTGTTTCTTAAATTCCCGTTATTGATTTCATACTTAATTGTTTTCCCTTGCATGTTTTATTTGATTTTAAATGTAGAAATAGATAAACAAATCAAAAATCTTTGAAACCATTCAAAACGCGCGATCACGGACTTAACCAATTCTCAATTCACGCTTCGTCGAGGAAAAACGACCCGGGAGGTTTTTAAGACAACTTTGGTTAAAAGTTCGTTTCTAAAACCCGTCGGAAAATACTTACTATACTATTATTTGATATAATCCTTATATATTATATTATATATATGTAGTGTGTTCGGAGCGTATCAGACTACTTACTGGTTTTTTTGTGGTGTTACTGAAATAGAATTGACAAGAAAGATGTCAAAAAATGTTGGAAACACAAAAAGTGCCGGTCACTTCCAAGTTGTAACAGTCTTAGCTCGTAGTTTATGTAATGAATAGATTAGTAATCTAGTCCGACCCAAGACCCATGGGAAGCACATTATAGCCCATGGATTGGCCATCCTTGTACTATATAAACCATCTCCTAGCCTTGGAGAGGGGTTGCTTGTACCATTTTCCATATTTTCACACATAATACAATTCATCCATTCCATGTTACTTTCTTTATAAGATCATCCAACCCACTCTCTCTCTCTAGTTCTTGTCTTAATATCATAAGATTACTTGAATCCTACAATTGGTATCAAGAGCCATGGAGTGGTGTGTTTAGTTTTTGTGTTTGATTTGTGTTCAAAAACCTTTACAAAGAGCAAAATAGTGATTCAAATTTTTTGGCTTAAAAACCTTAAAGTTTTCATTTTTATTGTTCCTATAGGGTTAGTAACACTAGTTGTACAAGAATTTTTTGCTAAAAACCATTAAAAATTGTGTCTTTTTGAGTTTTGAAAATTTGAGTTTCGTAGTAGTTGGGACCGAACGAGTAGGACCGAACAAGGAAACCGAACGAGTAAGCCGAACAAGTCAACCGAACTAGATAACCGATCGAGATCACCGAACTAGAATATTCTAGTTTGAACCGAACGAGCTTTACTCAAGTTGGAACCGAACGAGTCCTTTACTTTGAACCGAACAAGAGGAATCGAACTAGTGACAACCGAACAAGCAGGACCGAACGAGTAGGACCGAACTAGTTAAACTTTGACAATCGAACTAGTGACAACCGAACTAGCAGGACCGAACGAGTAGGACCGAACTAGTTAAAAAATTGATAATGGATAGAGTGATGAATACGAAGGTGGTGGAAGGATTCGAGCAGCCCTATAAAGGGGCGATCGATTGTGTGGTTAGCATAGTTGATGCGGAAGTGCTGATGGCGTTATACGATCAGGTACCACACGGACTACTTATCAAACCTATATCATCGGTCCTTCCGTATGTACAATTTGGAATAGAAATCATACTTTCTAATTAAAATATGATTTCTATTCACACTTCCAACGATGGCACACTTATGATTTTGTAGCTATTTTTGAATATGATAATGTAGTGGAAGCCGAGTTAAATGATTATTAAAAGCCGTTAAAATAAGTAAGGTTGTTTTAAAAACTATAATTTAACACGTAGCAAAGATACGTGATTCATTTGTGTACAACTTTCACAAAAAAAATATACGCACATAATCAAAAGATGCGTTCTGCTTTCTCTCATCTGAACCTAATGAAAAACGCCATTTCTTTGCTGAGAAATATGTATTATTTTTTTTTGTTTTTTAACTGTCCTTTTGTGTTCTTAGGATCAAGGTTTCGGTATACTTATTATGTGGTGATTGTTGAGAAATGGGGATTCGCCCGTACTGATTCCGATGGTACTGCTAAACTCAAAACCTAAGGTATCCCCCCTTTTGTTATTACCTGTAATTTTTTTTATATAAGCTGAAACAAACACCCCCTTAGTTTCGGCATATAAAACAAACACCCCCTTTGACCGTTGCGTTTTGTTTGCGCATAGTTGTGTGTTAGATTGTTGCCTATGACAGTTTTATTGGCTTCTTAATCATTTGTAATTGTTTCCTATTTCAATTGATATACGTCATTTGAAAACACCTTTGTTGCGCATCATATTATTTAAAAACTGTAAGAGCGTATCATTAGAATATTGTTTCAATTACTTTATTTACGAGTTTCATACATGATCTTTGAATTCAAAGTAATAAAAAGGTCATTCTTAGCCAGTTCCAATCATATACAAGAACCGTGGACTTTCAAATCAATTTTGTGCCAAGAAACTTTCAGGAACTTCTGTGTTACCCATTCTGGGAGTAGGCACTCGAAGCGTTCGTCGATCTGCTTCATGTTTTCTGCATATACACAAATACATATTACATATAACATGTTGATTAGTAGTATTATCTTTTAAACTTCAGAAGTTTATGAAATATATTATAAGTACGGCTTGCTTAGGTTATTAAAATGTCGTCTTCTCTGCAGTTGTTGAATTCCAGCCCTTTGGACATCGAGTATCTTTGGAAAGTTATGGAGTTTGCATTGGTCAGCTTGCAAAAAGCTTTTAACTCCGGCAAACGAAAACAATCTTAAAGATGCCCACTACAAAGTCTTGAAAGAACTTGCTTATCTGAAAAAAAAGATATAGTTTGTAGAGATCGAGAAGGTTATGGAACACTATTAGAATTTAATTATGAGCTTATTATGGTACAAATTACCTAATTAATGTAATGGTAAGAAGTTATCCGGATAACTTTAGGATATTATTATTCATATTGTAAATATTGTAAATATTCAAACAATTTAACAAGACTGCTTAAATATGAAGTTTTACTTTTATTTTTAATTGTGAACATGTTAAAAGAATCGACCTCGTAACGATTTCAATATGCAGATTCAATCAATAATGCCCGACCTTGCCGATTTCCAGAGATGGAGTATCTTTGGTACTGTGCAATATTCAGATTCAATCATTTATACCCGACCTTGCCATTTCAAACACCCCGCAGCGAAGCGCGGGCTTATACCCTCGTAATGTAAGAACAATTAGGAAGAACACACTAAAGAAGAACAATGAAGAATTGTTTATTCATCTCTCAAATGAGGTATATTTATAATACAAGATACAATATTTCGAAAGATATGTAATATCATAATACAAATCAAATACCTGTAATCAATATCTTATAAGATATGGACATCCATATTATAATTATCCATAATACTCCCCTTTGGATGTACATTATAGGATTATGCTTCGTCAATACTTTATTAGATAAAACCTTATGGGACAAAAATCTAATAAAGGGAAAAGAGTACACAATTTCTTCATACGCATGGGAATGTTGCCTCATTAAAAACCTTTCCTGAAAACCCTTTGGGAAAAATCTTGGTCAAGAGAAAAAGAGTGCAACGCGTATCTTCTCTCCCCCTGATGGTCACATCACTTAAGCTCGTTGAGTTAGTGAAATACACAATGAAATATCTGGATAGAATCACATGAATAAATGTTCTCTACATGTTGTTCGCATATCCTGTTTAAGGATTAACATACTTCATACATCTCATTAAAGTAAAGCATTATACCTCACAAGTTATTCATTGGCCGACCACTAGCGACAATTATAAATGCTTCACACAAATTTTAGCATGACATATCTAAATCGATATTGTGATCATCATCTTTATAAATTAAGGGAGTCTTTTCAACGTCATGTGTCTTAACAAACATGAGCGTCATTTACCCATTTAAAGATAGTTAGCATATTTCTTTACTCTTCATGATGCACACATATTTCATCTTTTAGATGTTTAATTCGTAAGCTAAGACAAAGCGTGCCTTTTTGTTTTAAATTCAACTTCTATGAATTTAAACGCATTTATAATTAAAAAAATCATACTATATGAAACTTAAACAATATTCAAATCTTGATCTTTCAATAAAATTTCACAGGCAAGCATAATTATTTATTTGGCACAATACTATACACTAAGTGATTATAACACATATACCCAACACATAATTAATTCAATACAATCAAGTATTGTTCTTAAAAACTTTTCTTAAATGCTGTAAGCGCATTAAATATAACTAGCATGCTTCATGCATTTTATATCCTATAATAAAATCGCAACATCACATGAGCTCTATTCATTTATCTTTTAGACGCATATTGTCTGCTTATTATATTTCCAAACTTATAAAAAATTAAATAAATTATTGGATCCACCACATGAGAACATGTCTCCTACGATCATTTTTACGTATATACGATAATATTGTGTGCCATTTGTTGTGCTTTAAATACAAAAGTTTCAAAGCTTTAATTTTGCTTTCTCATAAAGACCAATGCATATCCAATAATTCTAGACATTTATATGTACGAACTTTAAGTCCTAGTAACTATGTCTCATCACAAAAGACTTCAATCTTTCATTAGTTCCTTGCGTCTTTACATCTTTTGGCCATTCATTTGTACATATGCACTTCATGAAGGTATGCTTCCATGATCCTCACTAGTATTATAACGCTATCTTATTTATTTATATAATAATTACCATGCCCATTATCATATATAATAGTACCATCGATGTCAGTTCATTTCTTTTCTATTCCACACTATACTAGACATTGTAGTATATTATTCATTTATTGAGATCTCATATATTTTCACCTACCCACGGTTTTTCAAGAACCTTAATAATTAGTGTCTCTTTAGAGGACTATTATGAGGTCTTTATTACCTCGTCTCAACCACATGATTTTCTTACTACATTTTATCTATTCATTTGAGGACTTTTAATTGGAATGGATTAGTCTATCACGTTGCAAACGTGTCATAGACTTACTACTAATCATTTGGTTTACTGTTGTAACATATATTGTAATTGGAGCATTAGTAGCATATATATGATCTAGTCGCTTTATTTAGGTCACTAAACTTTTCTAGCAATTACTAGATTTGAAAAATGAGTTGTCCCATTAATTTCAAGTTCATATTAGTGTGAGGATCAACATTTATATTATGATTAATTCTAAATTTCTCGTTGCTCATTCACCCCCTGAATGAATTATCAATTTCAGCATCTCATTCGTGTGTTGTGGTGGATTTACTATAATATATATCATACATTTACAATATCTCATGTGGAAACTATATGGTTTGTGTCCAAAAACCAATTTAAAGGGGAGGATTCATTATTGTCACACCCCTAAATCGTAGTGAAAGATAACGGGGCATGACTTTCATAGCACAAAGTCACAAGTTATATCGAACGACCTCTATATGAGTCGTTGAATATACACGTTTGATTACATAAATAAAGTTGTTAAAAAAGACAAAGTTTCAAGATTTCACATCGTAAATAAAAAAGATTTTAGTTCACAACCAAAGGTTAAAAGTAATGTAAGAAATCTTTAACATGATGAGACCACAAAATGTGACTCTAGTGGGATGCTCTAAGTCTATTCATGATAATGCAATTAAGGACCTGAGAATAAGATGCTAAAATGGGTCAAAATAAAGTTGGTGAGTTCATAAGCTTAAAGTTAAGTAAAAGTAGCATGGACCAAAAGATTTGAGTGACTATTGTAACACATATAGTATCATGAAATGTATTACAATTTCACTAAGCTCGTGACACCAAAGCCTTAACAGTTGGTTTATTTGTTGCCCCGGTAGGTGTTTCTTGCCGAGAACACCTAGAGTTTCTCAAATGAAATGCGTTCATTTGATATTCAGTCAAGTAAATGCTACAAACCTAGACGAGGGTGTCAACCCTAATAGATCTATTCACAATATCCGTGCTTACTATGTAACTAACAGTTCATGATAGCGGGACTTAATAGTAAGATGGGTAACTTAGGCAATATGTAAATGTTTAAGTACTTCTGTCAATAAAAATAAATGAGCATGTATTCTCACCCAAAAGTAGTTCAAAACGAGTATCAAAACAAGTAAACTAGGGGCTATGAAACTCACCTCAACAAGTAGTGGTAACGGAGTAAAATAAGCAAGCTTGAATGAAATGGTATGACCTAACAGAGACCTAAATCAATAAGACACCTTATGGTCATAATGATATGTTTTATATGTACATCATTTTAAGAAGTTTTATCACCCATATAAACTTGTGTTAGAGTGTATAAATGTTAACAAGTGAAAACATTTAGAAAGAGAGGAAACATGACTTTTCTAAGTTAGATGTGAAAACAGTGGCTACCAAAAATATTCACCCGACTTCAAACAACCATAACAAACTTAAATTTTTTCTCAGACTTAGCTCTATGTCTTAGACTTTAAACAAACCTCAAAATGTTGTTACAAGACTCGTATGTCAACAACTATAGTTGTTCGACATGTTTTTGTATTATTTCGTTTTAAAATACCAAACCAACCCCATAATTCATAAAACATGCGTGGAAATATTCCTAAGACATTTAAGTATCTTGTGGTTAAAATAGATTTATCAAAAGTGTTTAGTAAGATGGTTAAAACTTGCTCACAAGGAGACCTATTTTTGGGTCAGAAAACCCTAGTTTCTTAACAAAGTTTAAATCGACTTTTAACACAACAAATCTACAAAGGTGATATGAAAACAATGCATGAAATGATATATAAGAGTAAAATAGGTTTTATGAGACACTTACACAAAATGAGGATGCGTATGGTGGTTAATAATGCACTAATATCAACCCAAAAGCTTACAAAACCCTAGAAATGCATATGCTTGAAACACCTTAAAAGAGCTGAGATATGGGAGTGAAAATGAAGTGTTGTGTGCTTTGTGTGGGTGCATAAGGGTTCCTTTTTGTAGCAAGAAAATAGGAAGGAGTCAAAAGTCACTTTCTACATTGCATGGCCTTTTATCACAAGAATGGAAATTGAGTGTGTATGAGGGCTTGGGGAGGCCTTAAGCCATGGGAAATGGTACCCAAGGAGGGGGGGGGGAAGACTTATTGAAGAGACTTGACCATGGGTGGTGCATGGTTTGGTGTTTAACATAGTTTAGGCAATATAGGAAAATATAAATTAGAAAGTGCGTGTTGGGGTATCCCCGTTAGGGTGGCCGGTTTTAGGCTTGAAAAAGGGAGAGAAAAATGAAACTTTTTAATGTATATACATGTTATAGTATTATCTCAAAGGTGGAGAGGGGTGTTGGGTATGTTGTGCATGTATGCATGCATGCAAAATGATGCAAAAATGAAAGACCTATGTGAAGTCGATGAAACCAAATGCATATGGTTACTAAAATGTGACCATAAGAATGTTAATGTGTTTGCTTAATGTAGACTAAATCTTAGTCTAGTGACATAAAACGTGCAAAGGTGGTTCTCGTTCTGATCGGGGTAACCTAATAGTTATATGTAAAGTCTATTATTTACTTGTTTAGAATTAAACATTCAAGTTTATTCAATAAATGTTGACCTAAAATTTTCAGTTGTCATAGTTCCCCTAGTTAATAGAATTTCGTCCCGAAATTCATTTTGTGGTATCCGTTGGTGAGGTGTTTGATAAGATGTGTGGGTATTTGCGACGGATTTGATCTTCACGCTCCCAGGTGAATTCAGGATCTCTCCTTAAATTCTATCAAACCTTCACGATTAGAATACGACTTGTTTTCAACCATTTAATATCCATGTCTATATTTCCACCGGTTCCTCGACGAAATGCAGTTTGTCATCAACTTGAATTTCCTCTAGTGTAATAATGAGTGCTTATTCCGATAATTTTTTTTAGATTTGAGACATGAAATGGGTTATGAACACCACTGAGTTCTTGTGGTAGTTCGAGCCGATAAGCTACTAGGCTAATTCTAACTAAGATATTAAAGGGTCCAATATACCTTGGGTTAAGCTTTCCTCGTTTCTTGAAACGGATTACACCTTTCCATGGCGAGACTTTAAACATAACCTTATCTCCAACTTGGAATTCTAATGGTTTACGCCTTATATCTACGTAACTTTTCTGGCGATCATGTGTTGCTTGCAGCCTGTTACGTATATGTACGATTTTCTCAATTGTTTTGTAGATGATCTCTGGACCAGTGAGTTGGCTATCTCCAACCCCAGTCCAACAAATAAGTGATCGACACTTTCGACCATAAAGTAACTTAAATGGAGTAGCCCTTATGCTAGTATGGTAACTATTGTTGTAAGAAAATTCGACTAGTGGCAAGTGGTTATCCCAACCATTTCCAAAATCAATCACACAGTCACGTAACATATCCTTTAGTGTTTGGATAGTCATTTTACTTTGGCCGTTTGTCAAAGGGTGATACACAATGCTCATAACCAGATGAGTACCCAATGCTCTTTGGAGTGACTAACAAAATCTAGACGTAAATCGACTATCTCTGTCTGAGATAATTGAAACTAGCACTCTATACCTTGAGACTATCTCATTCAGATAAATTATGGTCAACATCTCCATCTTGTCAGTTTCTTTTATTGGTTGGAAATGTGTGGAATTTATGAGACGATCGACGATTACCCAAATTGTGTCATAACCGCTTGATGTTTTAGGAAGATTCATGATAAAGTCCATTGT
>BQNB010210780.1:0-10245 GCA_026074375.1 Tanacetum coccineum
ATTTTTTTACTTATATTTGTAAAGATTGTATTGTTATCTTCTTTAGAATGCGGAACTAAACTAAGCTTTTCATGCTTTCATAAAAAACAAATGGCATACAAGGGTATGTAGTTGTTGATTCATAATGATTGTTTGAGTAAGTCATTTCCGAAAAACCAAGAATCAAATGTCCCCGCGGTGAAGCGCGGGCTCCCAAACCTCGTTGGAAGTAAAAAGTGAAAACACATAAAAATGGCCCACGGAGAAATGATAAAAAAATTCATTTTGTTATAAATGTGTGGCTAGTATTTGTATATAATGAGTGTGTTTACCCTCGCGTTACTGCGAGATATAGTATTATTCAGTAACAGATATTCGGTTTCTTTAGTTTAATTTAACTGTAACAAACATCGTTTGTCTGACACAGAGGTAGCAAGCGGACAATTTACGTTTACTGAATCTTGAGATTATGGAAGTTATTTGTAAAATTACGTAACCAAAGAGACTATTTGTGAGTAACGCAAACAATCTTAAAGCCAAATATTTTTTTTATGAAAGTCTTTATAGGTGCGGCAATTTTTATGAAAAAGTTTATATTTAGGTAATTATATATAAATTGTTATATAGCGTACTGGTTTTTTTAATATATTATAGTTTTAAAGGGAATTATATATATATATATATAAAATATAAATAATATATATAATACATATAAAATATAAGATATTATATATAAGAGAGAAGAGAGAGAGAGAGCAGAAGAGAACAGTAGGGATCCAGTGAGAAGTAAAATGAAAATAAGAACGGTGAAAGATGACTAAAACCCACATATTTTGAGATGCATACGACTTGCATTAGATGTAATTCTATTCATTTAGATGCACCATCAATTGAGTTCGAAAGTATAATTTGATGTATAGAATTGTGAAAATTGAATTTTCATGATTTTTGACGCATGCAGAGGACCAAAAAACAAAGAGAAATTATAAAATGCATCTAATATAACATATATGGCATTCTAATAAAAATATAAAAACACATTATAATAGTCTTATAACTGCACTCTAAGATTATAAAGATGCATCTAATTTAAGACGGTTTGCATCTCGGATATGTGTTTTAGTTACTTCTTATCCTTCTATTTTCTATTTTAAGAAAACTTCTTATTAGATCCTCAACTATATATAAATAAAATATATATAAATATATATTATATATATATATATATAATATAAATAAAAATATATATATCAAAATATTATATATATATAAAGAGAGAGAGAGAGAGAAGAGAGTAGGGATCCTGAGAAGTAATTAAAAATAAGAAGAGTGAAAGTGACTTAAACTACACATTGAGATGCAACGACTTGCATTAGATGCATTCTATTTATCGAAGATGCACTATTTTGAGTTTCGAACTTAATTTGATGTGTATATGGTGCAAATTTGATTTTTAAGATTTTGGCACATGTAGAAAACGAAAAACAAGAGAAATCATGAAATGTATCTAAATATGCGTAGAAGAATCTAATTAAAAGCTAAAAATACATTATGAGCAATCTAATCTTAACGTCGGATTCCAATGCTTCGAATAATGCGGTTTAGTTACTTCTTTATATCCTATCTTATTTTAAGAAACCTTCATCATTTGACCTAAATATATATATAAAATATATATATATATATATATATATATATATATATATATATATCTATATATATATATATATATATATATATATATATATATATTATATATAATATAGCCGTAAGGGGGTTTTTGAAATATTTTATAAGTTTAGGGGGATTTATGTAAATATTATATAGCGTAAGTAGATTTTTTGAAATATTTTAAAAAGATTTATATAGATATTATATAGCGTTAGGGGGTTTTTTGAATTTTTTTATAAGTTTAGGGGGATTTAAATAAATGTCATATAGTGTAAGGGTTTTTTCGAAATGTTTTATAGCGTAAGGGGGGTTTTTTGAAAGATTTTATAATAATGGGGCCGTTATTATAAGTATATACAAAAGGCAGAACACCCGCCCCGGCCAAAATTTAATGCGACCCGATTTTTTGACCCGGTACATTTAATGTGCCCTTTTTTTTTTTTTTTTCTTTACATTGACTTTTTTTTTTTACCTTTTTTTTTTCTCAAAAACTTTTTAAAATAAAACTTTACTTTTTTTTTTCTCGGAATACCCTCTCGCGCTGTTTGAGTCATCGGTCTGTTTTTTTATGAATAAACCTTTAAGTTTCCTCAAACCTCGCGCTCCGCTAATCGTCCCGTTCTTTTTTTTCCTAAAAAAAATTTTAAAATAAAATTTTCCTTTTTTTTTCTCGAAATAAGCCTCATCAGCAACTGTCGAGAGCCATCGTCTGTTTTTTTTTTTTCCTTTTTTTCCACAAAAAGTTTTTAAAAGTAAACATTATTTTCCTCAACAAATTTTAAAATAAATTGCCTTTTTTTTCTCGGATACCCTCTCGCACATCTTTTATCCATCGGTCTTTTTTTTAAATGATTAAAACTTTAAGCTTCCTCAAACCTCGCTAAAACTTTAAGTTTCCTCAAACCTCGCGCTCCGCTAATCGTCCCGCAACGGCGCGCGGTCGCCAGTTTTTTTTCCCAAAAAAATTCTAAACATAAAATTTTCCTTTTTTAACCGCACGAATACCCTCACAGCATCATTAAATGCCTTTAGCATTTATGTGCACTTATATAGCACCGGTTGACCGGGTGCATTAATATGCCGGCTCCAACCCTACCGGTCTCAATATCAAAAAATAACGGGCCCGTTATTTTTCTCATAAACGTATATATATAATAATATCAAAACCCCTTCATCTATTATACTTTCATCTAAAGTATAAACATGTATATATAATAATATCAAAACCCCTTCATCTATTATACTTTCATCTAAAGTATTACCTAAGGGCATCCAAAATGGGGAACCTGTTAAAAGGTTTATAAAAGTGTCACATCATCTAATGTCATTAATTCATAAAACATTTTGTATTACAAATCTATTCCCACTATGGATAAAGCTTTTTGAGGTTTATATTTGTAGGAATTCCACAATCACCATTTAAATGTCATTAACTATTTAGCATATAAAAAAATTAAAAAATAATGATAAATATTTATTGGACCTCTTCATAATCTCAGACTTTTTCATGCCACCTAAGCATGAAATACTTTCTCATAATGAAGCAAAAATTCTTGGACCTCTTCAAAAAGTTATAGACCTATTTATAAACCACAATTTTGAATGCTCTAAGGGGTTGAGAATCTTACACCATAGTGTCATAACAAACATGTTATTTAAGTCACATCACATTCTTCAAAACCAAAACCCTTAAAACAAACGCACATCACAAACAAACCCTATTCATTACCATTATTCATTATGTAGGACTATTCACCTCAAATTTTCACTTTTAACTTTATACTTTTACATCCTTTTAACTTAACCACTTATTTGTATAAGTTATAACTATTACCAAGGTTGTAAAAATCGTAAATTGGCAGTCGGACGATCGACCTCCTTATAGTTTGTAATCGGTTTAGGCGGGATTAATCAGTGATTAATCGATTTTGGGTATTTCCGGTGAGTTTTTTGTTGTTCTGGCAAGATTTTCCTTAAAAACCAATTTATAATAGACATAACAAAATTACAATAAGTGATAAAAACATGTTACAAACGGAGTTTTGTGGATTATTTCTAGCATGATTTGCAGGTTTCAGCAAGTTTGACCACCATTGACCGTCTTTGACCGTCGTAAACCATGGTTGACCGATTGTTTGACCAATTAATTGGCTACGGAAATGTTGGTGGTCCAGTTTTTTTTTTTTTGAACGGCAACTTTATTAAAAAACTAGCAAGGAGCTAGAAAGACATTACAAAGAAATAAGATAGGGGATTTTTAACCAATACTCAAACCCTATTCATTACCATTATTCATTATGTAGGACTATTCACCTCAAATTTTCACTTTTAACTTTATACTTTTACATCCTTTTAACTTAACCACTTATTTGTATAAGTTATAACTATTACCAAGGTTGTAAAAATCGTAAATTGGCAGTCGGACGATCGACCTCCTTGTAGTTTGTAATCGGTTTAGGCGTGATTAATCAGTTTTGGGTATTTCTGACGAGTTTTGTGTTGTTCTGGCAAGATTTTCCTTAAAAACCAATTTATAATAGACATAACAACTACCATAAGTGATTAAAACATGCTTACAACGAGTTTTGGATATTTCTAGCATGATTTGCAGGTTTCAGCAAGTTTGACCACCATTGACCGTCTTTGACCGTCGTAAACCATGGTTGACCGATTGTTTGACCAATTAATTGGCTACGAAAAGGTTGGTGGTCCAGTAGCGCCTAAGCGGCAATTAATCGGCCTTTTAAGCCTTTTTTTGCAACACTAACTATTACTAAACTAGATTTCGAATCTAGATCAAATTGTTATAATTTACGATATCATCGTAAAAAATTGTCTTTACACTGTTGCAAAGCGCAAATGTTAAAACCTTAAAATAGATCAAACATTAAAACTGATAATACTAAAGATATAATATGATGTAATATAAACTTGTAGAATATGATACACTAACATTTATATTTTAAATATAAAAAAGCAAAATGTAATATTTTAAATAACATGACATATTGCTTAAGTTGAATGTTCTTTTAATCCCTTACTATTGTGTCTAGTTTACTTGATTTAACGGTTCCACCATTTTGAAGACAACCCTAAGAGGAAAGGGCATCATAACATGTTAAATTCATGCCAAATACTATTTTCAGTGTCATTTTAGCATTACCTCATTTAACACCCACATCTTAAAACACAACTTTATTCATAACATGCCAAAACTCATTCCTTTTCTTTTATTTGGGCTCCACCCATCCACAATTTTATTTTATTTTACATTTTTTCAAATAAACTAAATTTGATTGATTCAAATATATTACAATATGAAACTTTTCAAACAACCTAAATTTTATTAATTAAAATAATATTACAATACGAAACTTAAAAAAACATACGAAAAAATTAACTATATTTTTTTCATTATTGTTTTTTTTGTAGTTGATGAGGACGGTGTGGGCTTTCGGCAATCCGTCAGTGTTAATCGTGAGAAATTCCAATTCTTTACACTTAATTATTGCCAAGTCTTTTTGCTTTCTTGTCTCGTACGACGATTTGGTTGCTTCCCACTTGAGTTTGAATGCGGAATGCAAATTTTCTTATAAAGTCTCCAGCTTCCCGCTTCCCGCGGTGCTCGACGTGGTATCCGATTTGGTTTTTTTTACGAGTCGAGGTTTTTCGGGGGGACGAGGTCTCACGTCATCAGCGAAAAGTTCGGTGAGATTAACCAGATCCGTCACGTCCTATTTCGGGTATTCTTTCAAGAGATGCCACGTGTGTTCTTGATTAAACTTTTTGTTTTCGGTGTTTGACTCTTCACGAAATTGGAGCTTTACATATTCAAAAAGATCAACGGGGATTCCCCGCTTTTACCAGTACGTTCTAAACACTTAAAATAGCGTTGAACTTTGATAATTCCCGTTCAACGTAGCCTACTTATCCGTTATCATATTCTTAGTAGGATTAACAATACGGGTTGCTTGCTGAAAGTGTGGGTAACTTGCCACCAAAATGCATCAATGTTTTGGTCAGCTATGATCGCGTTATTCTTAGAAAGTTCAATCCAACACTCGCATAACAACTTTTACTCTTTCGTCTTACAATGTTGCAAAACCTTGACAAACCCGCTACCTCCTCGTCCTCGTCGTCATCTAAGTCAACGGTGGGTGTGGTGGTTCTTTTGGCGGGTCATATTTTTATGGTTGTGGTTCTTTGAATTGTGGTTCTTGTTCGGATTGTGGTGGTGGTTGTGATTCTTGATAGTATTGTAGTGGTGGTTGTGATTGTTGGAATTGATAGAATTGTGATGGTGTATTTCTTTGATATTGAAGATTTTGAATTGAGTGTTGAGTGATTGAGCTTGATGATACACAAGTTGTGATTGATACATTTTATCCGACGTTATTGAAGGCATATTATATTGCTACCATAGGGTGGAAAACATAGTTGTTGCGATGAAGAAATCGACTTTTGTGACAATGGCGTAGACAGGGTTGAGGAAGAAGATTGTTGGGAGGTTGACATATTGAAGAGAGCATTATAAAACACGTCATTTAGGTTGTTAGACATTTTTTTTATAATTTGTGTGTTTACAAATTGAAAGTAGTGTGTTTTAAAAATAAAAATATGAGGATTGCATCGTTGAAGCTGCTTCTTTTCTCTTGCAAACAAGCCTACTACAATGACAATATATATACTAGCTACGTAACCCGCCCGACGGGCGGGTTCGTTTCGAAAATTTGTTTAGATAAGAGGTGTGTGTGAGTTTGATTAATAACCGCGAGTGTCGAGTCGAAGTGGGCTTCTTGGCAAAACAGGTTCGGTTCATAAAACGTTTTTTGAGACAATGTTTGTAGCTCGGCCTGAACACAATTACGGTTTTAAAAATATCAAAGCAATCACACAAGTTCTGATAACTGAGATGTTTACCTTCTGCATGCTATTTATAAGCCCACTCTCGTACATACATATGTTGAATTTCTTCTCTTTTTCCTGTTAATGACTTGTCGGGTATTTGTATCAAAATATTGATAATACTATAACAGAAGACTAAACGCGGTGAGAAACTTACTTGCATCATTGATCGGGGATTCATAGTATAAGTTGTTTCGATGGTCTTCTCGACCTGTTCTCCAAAAAGGATTAACAATAATTCACAAAAAGATCAACTTATAATACTAATGAATAGATAAAAAGTGTAATGTGGCTGACCTCCAACTCAAATCCATAATCCAATAGCAAATCGTAAACGACTGACATAATTTAAATCACCTAACATAATGTTGGCTACAATTCTGTACATCTGCATGAACCTACATAGCGACAATCAGAAAATACAGCTATATTCAAATTTACCTTTAGTCCGACAATGTTATGGTTAAACGCGTTCACGAGAATTGCACACCTTTTGCTTTTGGTTGATATTGGCACATGTTGCAAAAATACAATATCAAATTAAGCACAGTCAGTAAATAAATATTTTCACAGGAACTGCAGACGCTTTGTTGTTGCTTTTCATCAACACCTGTCACACACAAAAACAACATTAAATTTTAAACATTTAGTATAATTTAAATTGGCCAATAATATCATGTTATGTACCATTTAAAGAAAGACTTACATACGGTATGAATCAAATAGATAAATCCACAAACCTTGACTGATCAACTCGTTCTATTGAATGTTGAGAGCACCAGGTTTTAGAAAAGCTGTTGTTTTTAGCAAATATAAACACGCTCCTTCACCTAACATTCCTAAAAGGCAAAACTATTAAATTTCACATTTGAACCTACAAACCATTTCAATTATCAAATATAATCTTTGCATTTCAACCCAAGAAACCCACTATATAGAGGAAATGTTAGACAAACTCTTGGCAAACAGCAATCACACATTCACACGTAATTAAAAACCTAAAGTAAGTTAGTAACATGATCATGGAAACACAGATAGCTTGAATATATGGCAAAGGTATGTGCAACTCAGTGATGACTTCTTTCAACCAATAATCTTCATAAATCCCTTAATATGATGCTACTGCCTTTGACATCCTTCCCTCGTGAAACATCTACATCAAGACAAGTCATGTAAAGTTATAAACACCTCGTAAGACATGTTTGCCTTAGAAAAATAAAATTAAAATTGAACCAACAATATCAACACTCTTTATCTCGGGAATAACTTCTTTTGAGACCACAACATGACTCCGTTTGGCCTAGATTTAAATAACTGAGAATTATAAGTTATCATAAGAAAGAGAGAGAAAACTCAGAAATAAATTGGATAATAACCTTATGTTTGATGAAAGTTTCCTTTGATGGAGCATTATCATATGAGGCGTCTGCTTATGAATTTACTACATACACTCTTGTTTAAGAACTTGCATCCAATGAAGTATCTGTCACTTTCCTAAACTGCAAGAATGTTATGAAACATAAGGGCAGATAAGTATCGTCACTCTATCCTTTGGTAATAGGATTTATTAAATTATCGATATACAAACAAAAAGATTGAATTTACGTTCAATACTTAAGATCTGTTACAAAGTGTCAAAGATACAATAAAAATAATAAAAAACCATAGCTGATGATAATTACTCTTACCTTTTCCTTCATAATCCATCTGAGCTTGTAGTTTGTAACTTGATCTTATTACTGTTTACCAAAATCACAATGTAAAATCAATAAATAAATAAAACTAAACAAAGAATTGAGATATTTATATTGTGGAAAATCTAGTGATAGATGGTAGGCTAACGTGTAGACTAGTGTTTATGCCTTATTAGGCCCATTTAGAATTACATGAACAGAGAAAGAAACTTGTCACAAGCATGATGTATATACAGTACTCAATTCACATACCGCCATTAGCTCAATTCTTTTTATGCTTTCTCCTTTGTTTAGTAACTACATCCAATTTATTTCTGGTGACACCATTTACATACAATTCGTCATTGTTAGTATTTCCATTGCTCCAATTCTTCAGGTCATTGTTGCTAAAATTACTTTGATCTTTAGCATTTATGCAATGGGTTCCAACATTAGTTTTCCCAACTGTTGCTGGCACTTTTGAATTTAGCTGCATTTAAAGTGACAGTTGACTAACATCCGTGGCATACCAATCAAGTCAGTAGTTGATTCATCTCCAAGTACAAAAGAAGACAACTTAAGGTACAACTTCACCTTTTGCACTAAGTTTTGTAAGTCTGCAACTTCTTTCATGTTGACAGGTAAAAAGAATTCCAACGCGTAACTGCCATGTTCAATGTTATGCAAGTAGATAGCAAAGCAACTACCTAATCCATTCATGCGTGCGTTTTGAACCAAAGAATACTCATCATCATCTAATTTGGTTACATCTGCATAGAAACATGATCCATGAGATGACAATGCCCTCCCAACAACACTACGGGATTTTAGCAAATGATGCACTTTGCAGGCTTCCCGAAAAGGCCAAAAACGCAAGTCATGAACGTAAAAAGGTAAGGAAGTAGTTGACATGCATACTTTCCCTATACAATTTGAGTTAAAGCTAGTACATGTCCTTACTATGTTTCTTCCAGTAGCCACAAAAGTACTTTTCAAGGATATTGTCCATGTCTGTGCAAGTGGTAACTTGTAAGCCTCACAAACTTCTTTTATGGTCTTGAAGATCTCATCTAGCCCACGTTGTGTATTATTGCAGTCAACCTATATAAAAGCATTATGTTTAAATGCCTGATAAGAAAATAAAAATAAATGTTGTTAATTTTATATTCACCATCCTCAACTCACATATGACATTGGGGAAAAATCAAATGCTTGTGGTGATGTCAACTTTGCTGCCTGCAAGATAACAACAATATAGCAGTTGATAAGAAATAACTTAAGCTAAACCGAACCAATAAACAATAAAGAAACATAATTAAAAATGACTTATATGAAAATAATATCAAAGTGGGGGATTAGGTTGAAACCTTAAGAGCTCGGTGATCTTGTTGAACCTCATAAGCACAATAAAAATATTTTGAAGGGCTCAAGTACACCAACACATGACATGGTTAAAGAATCAAACACTGGCAAAACCAGATATCCATGAAATTCGAACGAAAGGCACAGTAATAACATGCATACGTAGACTTAGATATATAATGATCCAAATCAATTGACAGCCTTTGTATTATAAGTGTGCAAATTAATATTTTGAACCATCTTATTGTATTATTCGTGATCTGATATTTTTAGTGGTTTGTAAACACAAGAGGTTAGAAGATTACCATCTTGTTGAACTTCATAAGCACAATAAAAATATTTTGAAGGGCTCAAGTACACCAACACATGACATGGTTAAAGAATCAAACACTAGCAAAACTTTTTATATAATTAGCGAGTATATCTTGATATATTTTTGAAAATTAAAAGATAACAACATGGTTTTTTTAAAAGATAACAAAACTTTTTATATAATTAGCGAGTATATCTTGATATAGCTTGGCTCAGTTGGTAAACCTCCTTGCACATTAACCATATGTCACAAGTTCAAACCTTGCCATTGCCAATATTTTAAAAAGAAATTTGAAATTTAATGCAAAAATAATTATAAATTCAAAATTTAATAAAAAAATAA
>BQNB010210784.1:0-10245 GCA_026074375.1 Tanacetum coccineum
ATTAAACGCTATCATTACTACGAGTGAGATATTTTTAAACTTAACGATTTATACAAATGAAGTAGATGCTAAAAATAGAAACTTTTTGTAAAATACGGGACGTAATCCCGGTATGAGTAATTAATAATCAAATTGAACGTCGAGGGTTCAACGAGATAACTAAATATTATTACGAATATAATTAAAAGCGATACTTACTAAAAATGGTAACTTTCCGCAAAATAGTAACTTTCTAAAAATAGAAAGTTTCCTAAAATAGAAAGTTTTCGATTAAATGACAAATAATATAAATAAAAGAAATGACCGTAACCTAATATTGTGGGATTTTAGGATCTAAGGCGCAAGAAGGTTTCTCATCACATGTATGAATACATACATATATATACATATGATTATGTTGATACGATGTACGCATCGTTGATTATACTACGACTATATTATAATTAAGCGACGTAATTTATAGGTCGTGATCGTGTTCATCGATTTTCCGTGGATTGCTTCGACTATTTGATCGCCGTCTTCGATCGAGGTGAGTTCATAGCCTCGCTTTTAAGTGTTTTAAATGTTTTAAATCCGCGAGGGGGATACTTGTTGTTTTTATGAAATTAAGAACGCAATATGTTTTGATACTAAATATGATTCCATTCACTATTGAGTATATGCCTTTTACTGTGTAGCCGTTAATTGCCTTGTTGTGGGTGAACGCTAATGCATTAAATAGATCTATTGGGTTTGACAACCTTGTCTGGGGTTTGAATCAGTTGTGACCACCCTGTCAAATGGACATTTTGTAGTTAGTATTAGGAGAAGTGACATACTTCTCGGATATAATTTCGTCCTACGGGAATGAATGTGTTAAGTATCGGTACATGGGCTCATTTAGTTGGAAATCAATATTTTTATAACTTGTCTTATGAGCAACGTTATACGTTTTGTTAAACCAAATATGCGTTCTAACTGTTATTTGCAAACTCTATGAATTCACTCAACGTTTTGTTGACCTTTTGAAGCATGTATCTCAGGTTAGTTGCTGTTGATGGCTCGGATGGGACGGAACGCGGATATCAAGGACGGTGTTTCGGTGAATAGTATCGTTTAATAAAAACAATGTTTTAGAAATGAAAGTCATATTAAGACTTGTAATGGTAGAATTATCTACTGTCTTTTGGGACCTATGTAACTCTGATATTTCTAAAAAATAAAATTGTGTTTTATAAACATATCTTTGAACGTTTACTGAGACTCGTGTGCATGTATTATGAAGTAGCACCCCAATTGTTGTATTCCGCTGCGTATCGCATTTTGGAGGTGTTACACCTTGGTGTATAAAAGGAGGTCCTAGGGCATAGAGATTGATATCTTTTGATTGTTCTGTCAATCTATTCGTAGCTTCAAGGTTTTGTAAACCCTAACACTATTAAGAGTGTTCGTATTATATTGAGGCTGAAAGTTTGGTAAGCTGTTTGTTATTGATCTTGTTCATTACTGTTTCATTGAAATTCTTCTTATTATCATTGACTAGATTTCGCATAGTCTTTTATATTCACAATCAAAGTTTCTATCATAGTTGTTTTGGATTTATTCAATACAACTTAGGCTTATACAGGCTAAGCAAGATCTATTCTATTGGGATCAACAAGTGGTATCAGAGCCCTTGAGAAGCTTTGAATAAGAAGAAACTTTACTACACACAAGATCTACTTTCTCAAGAAGCAATGGATTCTCAATCTACTCAAACTATCAAGCTACCCATACTCCAACCTGGTGAGATGATCTCTAGAAGATGAGGATGGAGCAGTACCTACAGTGCATTGATTACACTCTATGGGAGATCGTAGAACATGGTAATGCACCCATAGTAACAAAAATTATTGATGGTAAGGAGACTGCTATCCCTCCTACAAGTGTTGAAGAGAAGGCACAAAGAAGGGCAGGGTTGAAGGCAAGAAGCACTTTGTTGATGGCCTTACCTAATGAGCATCAATTAAAGTTTAACTCATACAAGAATGCTAAGACACTGATGCATGCTATTGAAAACATATTTGGAGGTAATACTGCTACAAAAAAACTCAGAAAAATCTTCTAAAGCAGCAATATGAAAACTTTGCTACATCCAGCACAGAAGTGATTGAGCAAACCTATGAAAGGCTTTAAAAGCTAATTAGTCAACTCGAGATGCATGCTGAAGTTATCCCTCAAGAAGACATCAATCAGAAGTTCTTGAGAAGCTTGTCACAGAGGTCATCCAAACTCAAAGTCTCAATCTCTGGTTTGTTCCTCCAAACTCAAACCAGAGATTGAGACTTTGAGTTTGGATGACCTCTTTAACAACCTGAAGGCTTATGAATCAGAGGTCAAGGGGACATCTAACACAACTACAAACTCACACAATGTAGCCTTTATATCCTCTAGCAGCATTAACAGTGCAACTATAACAGTTAATACTGCTCAGGGTGTTAATACTGCTAACACTCAGGGTGCTGCTGATAACTCAACAACTGTTGAAAATTTGAGTGATGCTGTGATTTATTCCTTCTTTGCTAGCCAACCAAGTACTCCACAGCTAGATAATGAAGATCTATAACAAATCAATCCTGGTGATCTAGAAGAGATGGATTTGAGGTGGAACATTGCTATGCTGACTATGAGTGTAGGAAGATTCCTGAAGAATACTGGAAGGAAGCTGGTCATGGCCAACAAAGAAAGAATTGGGTTTGACAAGTCCAAGGTGGAGTGTTTAAACTGCCACAAGAGAGGACACTTTACAAAGGAGTGCAGGGCACCCAGGAATAAGACAGCAGGAACAGGGAGCCTACCAGAAGGACTGTGCCAGTTGAGGAAACTACTTCAAATGCCTTAGTGTCTCAGTGTGATGGCTTTGGCTATGATTGGAGTGACCAAGCAGAAGAAGGTCTAACCAATTTTGCTCTTATGGCTTATTCTTTAACAAGTTCAAATTCTTCTACAAACTCTGAGGTATCTAATTACTCAAATTGTTGTTTATCTTTCTTAGAATGTGTAAAAAATCTAAAAGAACAAAATGAATAATTAGTTAAAGACTTAAGAACAGCTAGGATAAGTGTTGTCTCTTATAAAACTGGTTTAGAATCTGTAGAAGCTAGACTGTCTTAAGAAAAAACGAGTATGTGTATGAGGAAGACATAAAACTCTTAGAACGTGAAATCTATTTACGAGATTTAGATCTTACACAACTTAAAAGGAAGTTAGAGTTGACAACAAAAGAAAAAGATGAGGTTCAACTTATAGTACAAAAAATTTAAAATTCATCAAAAAGCCTAAGTAAACTTCTAGACAGTCAGATAATAGATAAGTGTAAAACAGGATTAGGGTATAATGTTGTCCCACCTCCATATACTGGGAATTTTATGCCACCAAAACCTGATTTAGTGTATCCTAGTCTAGATGAGTTTACTAAAAAGCATGTAGTTGAAACTGAAACGAGTGAAGAAAAGCCTAAAGAAATTAGGAAAAAGAATGATACTCTAATTATTGAGGATTGGGGATCTGATAGTGATGAAGAAGATGTGCCTAAGGTTAAAACAATTGAGATGTTTAATAAATCTAGTTTTGTTAAGATAAACTTTGTTAAGTCTACTGAGCAAATAAAATCTCCTAGGAAAACATCAGATGATAAAAATAGGCAAAACACACATAGTCCTAGAGGGAACAAGAGGAACTGGAACCAACATATGTCTCAAAGATTAGGAAGTGATTTTAAGATTCAAAAATTGATTCGTATAAAACCAACACACGTAATAATAAAATATATAATATGATGGAAAATTACCAAATTACCCTTGAGGACAAAATTAAACTAATTTATAAAAATCTAGAAAATTTATAGAAAAGTACTTTGAACAAATCTAAACTTAAGAAAAATAAAATGAAAAAATAAGCTGAAACAAATAAGCAGTAATTAAGCAAATAAGCAAATAAGCTTTAAAAACTAAAAAGACTATATTAATTAGATAGTGCAAGTTAATAAACGAAAAAGACCCAAGGGCAGTTGGCAGTGATAAATCGTTGGTGTTATGAAGGGGAGGTCACAGGTTCGACCCCCATGACCTTTTTTTTAAATATTTTTTTATTTTTCTTTTTAAAAACTAATCTATAAGCAATAATAAGCAACTTTTGAAAATGACTTCATTCTAATACTTATTAATAAGCTAGAAATAAACAGAATGAAGAGTGACAGTTTAGCTTAACTAAAGCTAAATGACTTACAACAAACTGTTTGGCTATTTAGACTAAATAAGCAAAAAGAAAACTTAAATAAGCTAAAACAGACTCACTCCTACCTAATAAGCATAAAGGACCAAAAAAAAGCTTACAAAATAAGCTAAAAAGCACTTAAACAGACACTAAGACAGATTGTTATAAAACAAATTTGAAGGACTTTTGACTAACTTTAAACTAAATTAAGAACTAATAAGCACTTTGTAATAAGCTAAAAACTTAAAACAGATAAAGACTAATCCCCAAAGAACATATTTAAGCTAGAATTAAGACAATTGGTTTAGAAAATAAGCTAGCAAAAGGATTTGAAAAAGTGACAGACTCACTAAAATCTTTGGCTTTTTGGTATGACATGACAGTTTTAAAGCTAAACCTAGGACTCAATAAGCAAAACAAAAAGCTAAAAGGCAAAAACAGATGAACACCTATATCTAAAGAACACAATTAAACTGGTCATAAGAGCATAAGCCTAAGAAATAAACTAGAAAAAAACTTATGAGAAGACAGACTTAACTACTAATGATTTTGGCTTTTTAGAAAAAAACTGACTACTTGCAGACCAATTTTAAGACTCAAAAAGACTTTTAACCAACTAAAACCTGAAAACAGATTAAGCTACTACTATAAGCTATAGGATTAAGCCAAAAATTAACACTAATGATTACTAAAAAGCTTTTAAAATTGCAAATGAAAAAGGCAGTTTAACTAATAACTATGTTTTTGGATTTTTTTCAAGTTTCTTTCTAAAAGACTAAAGGGCTTAGTGCAGGCTTATAAATAAGCAAGTAAAAGCTGTTTTGAAACCACAAAAGCTTAAACAGATTAAGCTTACAATCTAATGAGCTTATATTATGAATTTCAGACCTTTAATCAACCTTAATCTAACCTAAATTTGCAATTGAAAACTGGATTTTAAGTTTTGAAAATTAGACTAAAACACTAAGACAGATTGTGACACTAATTCAACTTACAAATGCAATAACTAAACCAAACTATTTCTACTGCATTCTTAACCTACAACAAGCATGAAACTAACACCAAATAACACTTATCCCAAATCAATTTAAATAAGCTGGTACTAATGATTACTAAAAAGCTTTTAAAATTGCAAATGAAAAAGGCAGTTTAACTAATAACTATATTTTTGGATTTTTTTCAAGTTTCTTTCTAAAAGACTAAAGGGCTTAGTGCAGGCTTATAAATAAGCAAGTAAAAGCTGTTTTGAAACCACAAAAGCTTAAACAGATTAAGCTTACAATCCAATGAGCTTATATTATGAATTTCAGATCTTTAATCAACCTTAATCTAACCTAAATTTGCAATTGAAAACTGGATTTTAAGTTTTGAAAATTAGACTAAAACACTAAGACAAATTGTGACACTAATTCAACTTACAAATGCAATAACTAAACCAAACTATTTCTACTGCATTCTTAACCCACAACAAGCATGAAACTAATACCAAATAGCACTTATTCCAAATCAATTTAAATAAGCTGGTATGACAGTCATATGAACACACAGATTTAAACTTGGATATATAAAACATAAAAAATGATTTTATCCTTTAAAAACTTATAAAAGCTGAGTTATGAGCTTAGTTTGAGCTAATCAAACTTAGCTTAAAGGACACAAGGCAATCAAACAGTACTAACCTAGGTTAGTACCGCTTGTGCCAAACACCCCTTAATAAGTTTGGAACCCATTATTAAGCTTAAAACAGTTTATTACAAGTTGTAAAAAGCTAAAACCAAATAAGATCTACGAGAATTGAATTGAGATTTACGTTAATATTTCTTATTTTTATGCTTGATTATCTTTTAGTTTTTGGTTTTGTATTATACTAATTATATAAAAGCTAAAATAATACTAAGATATAACTAAAAAGGATTTGCTTGTCAAGTGAGGTGAAAATATCATTATATGTGAAATAGAAAGATAATAAAGAATTGGTACCCATTTAAAAACTGTTTTCTCACAACGTTGGCTTATATTGAAAACGATATCTTATAAAAGTATTAATTACTAGATTTGATGTTTGATTATTTCTCCGGCTTTTGCCCTTCGAAATATTCAAATAAGAAATCTAAATAATCCGAAAATTATTAATCAACAAGTCTCTTTTTAATCACACTTAACTCACTATCCACGGTCACTTAACAAGCATACTAAAACTACTCGCTAAACATGGAAACTACTCTAACAATAATAAGCATAACTACGCTACGGATAACAACTAAAGCAACAATAATAATAACTAAGCTAAAAATGGCGATAAGTATAAAATAAAGAAATAAAAGAGATAAGAAAAAGATGAAACCCGGAATTAGCTCGGCGTGACCCGGAGACAATAGATATGAACTCATATTCCAAAGTGCGAAATAAAACCAAACTAATCCAAATCTCAATCCATAACGCCATTAATACACTCCATTGAAACATCAACACCAAAAATAATCAATCTATGAATCTAAAATGTAAAGATGAATAAAATTGCCAAATGGAAAGATAGAATTCCAAATTCTGCTGCTAATCGAATTCTACAAACGAAAAAAAATAAAATTTCCGCTACCTACGCTACGAAAAGAAAAACGAAAAAAAAGGTAAGATAAGAAAAAAGATCATGCGTCTGCTGCTCTCTAAATCCACTACTGCTAATGCTACAATTTAATCTACTCTACGAAATAATAAAAAAATATTTAAAAAAAACAAAAGATGGAAAAGATGAAATAATGTCAGATGCTCCTCCCCTTTTTATTCTCACACTTCCTGCGTACTATTCAAGCGAATTCATAAAATGGTAATTGGGCTTTCTTTCTTGATGGGCCGAGTCTAATCCATTTAGTCATTTTCTGCAGTTGGGCTTGCGCTATGCTTGGCCTGGATCTTTTTATCACAATTGGCAGCATGTGGTATTAATAACTAAAATTATTAAACTTGGGCTTAATAAGTATGGGTCGGTCCGACCCATTTAAATTGTGTCAGGCCGGCCCAATAAAAGATGAAGGCACCGTTTAACTCGAATTTCTGTGCTCTTTCCAATGGCATGCTCGGGGAATTTTTTCGACTTCGTCTTGACTTCAAATAATAAGCAAACTTGATATAGTCAAGCCCGAAAATCACCGTTTTTGCTCCGTTTTCAATCCTTAGTACCTACGAGACATAAAAATACAAAACAAACATATTTGCAATATAATTAAGCATATTTTAGTGTTTTTAGTCCGATTAATAGTGTTTTACGGGGTTATAAAGATGTGTGTTTAGGCACACATCAGATTCCCCCACACTAAGCCATTGCTGGTCCCACACGCAATGTTTATAAAACACGCCCGAAAATAAATAATTAAACCCCCCTTAACTTATGACCCCTCACAATCAAACAAGAACAGAAAAGGTCCATTAAAAGGTTCAAAAATTATTTATTTCTAAAGCGCCCTCGTTTTAACCACTTATTCATTAATAGATAGAAACTAAGATAAAACTTAATAAAATTATTAAAAGGCTTTAAGAACAGGAGTTCGTCATCCTTGATTTTTTACGATCCCCAAACCAAGCTTAAACGAAATCATAGTCGAATATAAGATTAGATGCTAACACTACTCATAAATGCTAATTGTGTAAACGCAGCTACTTTTCGCTCCCTTATTCCTAATTTCCTCTAAGGATTTTATTATTATTGGTGAAAAATAAATTATGTCCTTATTATCATAAAGGGCCCCCTATTAGACCACAATAGTTTGAAAATTCTTTCCTAAAAAGACATTTAGGTGAGAATAAGGTCCACATTAAGGTTCTAAATTTGTATGATTTAGGGGTTATCCTTTTTATTTCATCTGAAACAACTCAACTATGAGTCCAGAGACGGATGCTTTATTTAGATAACCCAGAGTTGAAATTTGGCTTTATTCTTATTATTATTATAGCAACATTATTAAACCTTGGCCCTTAAACATCTCCTACATCGTATAAACGAAGCCGACCATGGTCCAGGAGTCTTATTTCGACCTCGGTAATTTTCTCGACCTTTTAGAAGGCTGCAACATCGGTTGTGAGCCGGCAAGATGCAGCAAACATATTTCGACCTCGGTAATTTCCTCGACCTTTTAGAAGGCTGCAACATCGGTTGTGAGCCGGCAAGATGCAGTAAACTTTTATCAGCCCACAGTTTTATTATTATTATTACCTCCACCCTTTAAACGACTGTCACATCGGTATGCGAGCCGACCATGATCCAGAAGTCTTATTTCGGCTTCGGTTTATTACATAATTATTATTATTATAGCCAAATTTCAAGTCCTGTGGTCTTTTAACAACTGCCACATCGGTATGCGAGCCGACCATGGTCCAGGAGTCTATTTCCCCACAACACTGACAAAACCTCGATGTGTACCTTACTTTCACCAGAAGGAATCTCTACGAAGTGATTTAAACTAAGAATCGCAAAAACCTAAAGTAACTTTATTTATTCAACAATTATATAACGTTTATTAAGCTGATGGGAGCAAAAAGCCACAATTAACCTCTATGAGCTCTAAAGAGATCCAACTACTCCACGCTTAGCATCTAACTTATATCAAACTCTATCATTTTTCGTTCTTTGCAAAATTTTAAAGTTGAGCAAACGCTTAGTCTAAAAAGCTAAGGAGAAAGCTAGAGTTTAAAACTCGATCAAGTCAAAAGCTACCAAGTTCTACGGGCCTACTTATTACTAACATTTTTATATTTTCATCATCATTCTTTTTTTTTTAATTATTTTTATTATTATTTTTTTAAATTTTTTTTAAGCTAATAAACAATAAAAATTTAAAATTTTGGTCAAAAACGGGGTTGCGTGGGAACACATATAGGCACAGGTATGATCACATTTCGATAGAAATCCCCCCCACACTTAGAACCGAACATTGGCCTCAATGTTCAAAAATGTCGGGTTTTACCCCCACACTTATCAACGAAAAAGGCAAATGCTAGTAATTCCAAGTGTGAAAGGGAAAACACAATTAATATACATGATCAGGATTGATGATTCCAAAATAAGCAGAAGATCAAAGACCGGATGATTGGAGGATTGAAAACAAGCACGGGTCTTCATGATCTTATGGAATCCTGAAAAGCAAAAACAACACACAAACCAAAGAAAGAAGCACGCCCCCACACTAGGGCTATATAATCACACACTTATTTATTAAGAAAATAGAAAGAAGAAAAGACACGGGTTGCCTCCCGAGAAGCGCTTGTTTTTGTTCGAGTCTCTAGCTTGACTCTAGTGTTATTTCATTTTAGGTCCATGGTCAAATCCATCACCCAATGTGAGGTGAGGATGGTAATAGCAATACATCACCTCCTTAGGTGAGTATGCAGCAGGACAGGGTGATGGCATATGATGAGAACTAAAAGAAGGGGTCTCCATCACCCTCGTCTTCCCACCCGACTGTGTCAGGGAGAAGAATGGATCAAATCTTTCCACTTCCCTTAAGCAAATCTGCTTAGGATCGGGAAGTGGTGGAACTAGTGAGGAGGACTCTGTAGGTAACAATGCTTGAGATACATCGGAAGATGTATCTTCATTAAGCAATTGCTCAAAATAAAGAATGTCACCCTCTGAATCGTAATACCTATCATCAATATCAGTAGAAATTGAATCGTCTAGGACGATCTCAGTGGTGAGCTCCTCCAAAATAAGGTCACTAGTCTCAGTTGATCTAGACATCGAATTAGAATTGCCTAAAGGATCATCAAATACTCTTGGGATCAGGACAGGGTCATCGGCTAGTAAACATTCTAGTTCTTCTATGTCCCTACTAGGACTGAAGTCAATTTCCCTATCCCCTGTTAAGAGGGTATCCAGATCATCTCTCAAAAGTAAGTCGATCTTTTAATCTCCCAAAACAACTAGGTAGGGTGAGGACAGTGTGACTACCAAAGTGGACTCATCAATAACTGGAATCAACTCAAGGAGGTCCAGACTACTAATGTCCTCAAACTCCTCAT
>BQNB010210786.1:0-10245 GCA_026074375.1 Tanacetum coccineum
GGTGATTTTTGGTTTCTTTGATGGTTGAATATCATCTTTGTGTTCTTCACTTGCTCAAAAGCGGAAATGAACACATGCTTATGAGTGTCGGGATATAAGGATGAGACGCATTTCATTACGAAATTCACTTGCTTTTCACAACATAGGCACACATGCTTATGAGTGTCGAGATATAAGGATGAGACGCATTTCGTTACAGAATTCACTTGTGGGGAATGGTTAAATGGTGAATCTTCTTGTGAAAGTGACAAGTGGATGAATCGAGGTTGATAGTAGTAAGGATGATTTGGTTTTTCATTCACTTTTGGTGATTTGGGGATGTACTAGAACTAGTGATCACTAACAAGAGTGAATAAAAGTTATGAGATTTGAGTGTATGGTAGAAGTGTATCTTGTGGTTTTTAGTGAATGAGAATCACCTATGTGAGTTCTTGAGAGTGTTTGGTTAAAGGATATATGTGAAGATGGGTGTTTTCCCTTCCTTTCTAATTTGTGCTCATCCGGACATAAATTGTGGAATAAAAAGAATAAATAAAGAGAAATAAAGATGGAAGCGATGAGCTTGACAATGTTATGATAGATGACGGTTAGCATACGATGAACTTCATCCGCGAAGTTATGTAGCTCTTCTCGAGTATTGTGAATATTCATAGAACAATCACATGACGAGGTACGAGGTTGTCTTAAAGGTGGTAGTAGAAATGTGGATGGAAGATATTAACCATCTATATAATAACAGAGGCATGATTAAGGTTTTTGTGAAACGAATTAGACATGAACAATGAGTGACATTTTAATTTGCATTTCGCGAATTAAAAATGCTTAAACATTTTGGATGAAATGATTAAGTTTTCAAGATTTATCAGAATATATTTAATAGTAACAAGACTATTAAAATGAGAATGACACGTTTATAAGATTTGTTTCATCATTCCTAGACCTAGACTTAAAAAGTTCACGTTTAAGTGATTTGGTGAGGGTGTCGGCGAAGTTGTCTTTCGACGAAACTTTTTTGATGAAGATATTTCCTTTTGGAAATTGTTGTGAGGGAAATGACGACGAATTTTGATGAGTTTTCTATCCAAAGATCGATGGATGATGTTCGATTCTCATTGTGTATGAGGTGATCATGACAATAAACCATCGTGACATTCCTAAGGGCATGGAAAAGACAAATTTTTAAGGGTTATACACCGAACCCAACCTTCACCCCTAGAAAGCATTAACCGTTAGGTCAAATTAAATTTCTAGTGCAATAGATTCTCTAGTGGTCATTCTCATGTTAGACAAAATAGAATTCTTATATTTGCCTAATGAAGTGTAGCAAAGATAAAATTTGTATTATCCTTTTCATTTAGAGGAACCTAATTGGACTCAACTAATCACCATTTAATTCTGGTTCGCATAATCCTAATCAAGATGTGTGGAATTCTAAGATAAGCGTAAGCAAGATGTTTTAATCTTTTGTTCAAGATCTATAGGTTGATTAATTTCGATTACATATTGCTTGATTTAATGGATGTCTTATATTTAGTCATCTTACATGTGTAGTTGTCACATGTGATATTTAACGTGTTTGGTTTTTCAAAAGCCAAGAGATGTGTTTATTTGTGACAATGACAAATATGTTATATTGAGAGTGTTTTAAGAATTCTCCATTTCATGCCATGTGAAGTGAATCTCATCAATATTATTTATCTTAATTGAGTTTGTGATTCTTTAATAATAAATGTTTAAAAAAATATACTTCTCTAAAATTAATATCCTTATCAATGTTGTATATCATAATTAGATAAGTATTTGAATAAGTGTATTTTTACTTGTTTATGCATTGATACATATTTTGATAGATTATTTTTCAATTCTAATAACTTATATTTTTCAAATTATATGTGATGTATTTTCTTATAACACAACCATTTATTATGTACGAAGAAAATAAATGGCAATAGGATAGTATATTATCATTTATAAATCATTTAATATGATAAGTTCATAATTCTTAATCATTATGTTTCCAAAACATCATGATTATTATAGGTGAATAAAGTAAGAATAAACATTCTTATTTAAGAGTTTCGTCAATATGATATGAGTTTTAAGTTGTGCTTTTAAGTTGTATGAGCAAAGATTACATATGTTGTAAATTGGCTCGTGTTTGGTTTTTCGGAAATGACACATTTAGCAATTGCATTGCAATGTAAATTTCTTGAATATTTCGGACGAAACATCCAATTTGTCAATCCTACTTCATGCATGTATTAAACATATTAGACTAATATTTGGAACACAACTACTGGATAAATAGACTTAATATGGCATTATCAAATACATGTGTGAGTTATGAATCCAATGCATAATTCTTTTCATCTACAAACGGATGCATATTGTCATAGCAATTAGTTGGTTGTATGGAGTATGTAGAATGCAAGTCAATATTTTTTTTATTTTAAATTTGATATAATCTTGAAACTAAACAAATAAGAATCTGATTTCTTGTCCATACTCAAAAAAACTTGTCAATAGATTCGATAATATATCATTCCATTAATTTGAATAATGGAATTGATATATTTTTGAAATCTTTCTTGACCCTCCGAAACACTCAATTAAAGAAAATAGATAAATATTTAAATATTGTGTTCCATTAATCCCAAGATTAATTGTAAACTTTACTTATGCGAAAAAAAACTAATTTGTGTTAGTATAATATTACATTGTTTTGGACATTTTATGAGTATGAGTTTTCTAACCATTTTTATACAACACACATTTTTTTTTAAATACTATATGTTTAAAAAAAAAAATATAATTGTGTGTATGTTAGAACCATGCAAGCACAAGCATTCTCTTTTTCTTAGTTATTGATGTATTAATACCTCTTTTTTTAGTTTGACCACCAAGGTCAACCAAGCAAGTTGTTGAATATATTTAAACGTGTTGTTGAAATAGATTAAATCGTTAGAGATATTTAGGTGACTAGTTTTAATAATTTAAGTCATTTTACTTGACTAGTTATTGAACTCTTATTCCTAAATATTATTCCCATTACCCGAATAGATTTACAGATGTTTATGTAACATTTGTAATTTAATGTGATCGATGCCTATATGCAATGCTAAGAACAAATTTTTGCAATTTAATCAGAAATCTAGCAATTAAGTTATAGTTATTCTAATCTCAAAATTCTCCCCGAAAAAACTAGATACAACGAATAGTGTACATGCGTAACATGTGCTTAGATATTCAATAGCTTAATTTACAAGTAGAACGATATTTAATATTTTTACTAACTTAAGATATAGAAGTGCAACTATAATCACATAGCATTACCACATAAACGTACTTGTCGTAAGTTTTGTGTATTAGATACTACATGTATACATTAGCTCGTTTTGTTTGAAAGACTAATTTCGTTTCACTCCCATTTTTCAAAAATTAAGTTTAATATTTTTGAAAAGTTAATTACACCATTTTTCAAAGATATACCGACTAGAAATGTCTGACTCGAAAGGAAAAGACAAAATACAAGTTTTACGTTAAAACGAGACTTAACGTTTTGGACGATAAGTAGTATTTTGACTTTCTGGACTAAATTAAGTTTGAAATAAATACTTGGAAGTATTTTTATATGAAAGTATTTTTATATGAAAGTAGACTCAATTCTTTTCGAAATGGCGGGTGACACGACTTCTACGGACTTACGGTTGATTTTATATGATTTTTCAAAGTTTCTGAAAAATTGCCAAATCAGACAGGTGGTCCCCTTAAAATTAAGGGGGCCGCCCAGGAATTAAGGGGGCCGACCACCTGATACTCAGAATTTTAATTTTTGTAAACAAATATTTTTTGACTTTGCGGAAAGGTGTACAACTTTCTGAATTTCATACCGAAGATATAACACTTATTTTAAGCATCATTTTTATCTCGAGCTAGTATCATTAGTGTATATAAGATCAAAACTAATACAAGTTAATCAACAAAACACTTTTCATATTTAATCCCCCTTAATGGGTAATTTGATACATGGATCGTACTCAATTTTTAAAAACCTTTTGTTTTTGGAAAATTGTGCGACGTGGCTTCTGATACAATTGTGGAAATTGTAGTGGGGGGGGGGGTGAATCATTTTCCAATAAAAATCTTAAAAATGTTTTTGTATCAAATTTCGATCAAGCCCGGTGATACAAATGATGTGTGTTCTACAAGTTATATAACTCTTATTAAACACCATTATTACACAATACAAATCAAACACACAATATTCACATTTATTTAAGACATAATTAAAACTATATAATCAACACATCACACAATTGCAAGTATAAATATAAAGCGATAAATGCGAGTATAAATGTAAAGAGATAAGTGAAAGGAAATGCAAACCGGACACGATGATTTATAGTGGTTCGGTCATGAAGCACCTCTTCGCCCTACTCCACTCCCCGGAGATCCTATTACCAACTTCGAGAGTTATTTCATAGTCAAATGCTCCCTTAAGGCGGAGAAACACCGTACACAATGTTTCTTACACGATTTACGACACAAAGCAAATGTCGAGTTTAATTCTCGAGCTAGGAACACCAATCTATCACAACACGACTTCACGACTTGTTCACGACTTCACAACTTCACAACTTCTTCCCAACTTCACAACTTCTTCACAACTTCACAACTTCACTTCACCACACTACTTATATCACAACTATCTAACACTTTTGGTTACAACTTCAATCTGATAAGATCACAACGAGCTAACTACAATACCACACCATGATCACCATGTTACTTTTTACACAGTTTGGAATACATGGACTCGATCTATACATTGTGAATGTAAGACATGTCATGAATGCCCTAAGTAGCCTACATAACTTTGTATCTTAATGATAACGAAAGTTCTTCTCTTGCACTTTAATGGATGGATGATTGGATCACATTTTAAACAAACTTATAATAAGTTAAGTGATCAAAGGAAAGGGTTTGAAAGGAGGTTTTAGATCTGAGAAAACTTTGTGCAAAGAGGTGAGAAAATCTATGAAAACAGTCCACTATTTATAGGCAAAAAACATTAATTTTTATTTGGGCAATGGTTCCCCTTAATTTACAAGGCTGTCCCCATAATAGGTGTTATGTGTGGGTACATTTGTGCATGTGGTGTATGCATAGAATGTCATGTGATTATATGATCACTAATACTATATATGTTTGAAATATAATCGAGGTATATGCGGATCAAGAAGGTCGCGAATTGTAAATTTTTATTTGTTGCGCTTTTATGCGAACTGTTATTTTGGTAATAGTGTTCCAATAATAATAAGAAGTGATACGCTATTAAGTAAGTATTGTATGATATTTTCTAGATTATCATGGTGAACGTAATTCCTCCCGATCATGTGAAGGATGATGTACCTGTTGTTGAGCCGAATCAACACGATGATGTTCCTGTTGATCCCGAGCCTATCATAGAAGATGAAGATGAAGACACGGAAGAAGACGAGTTTAAGGAAGAAGAAGATCCTCAAGAAGAAGAAGATGATATGGAAGTTGACATTGAGGAAGATAAGAATAAGCCGGAGTTGACATATCCTTATGAAGAGGTGGATCCTCTTAACCCTCCGCCTCCTGCTTCTGAGTCTGAACCTGATGATGAGATTGAGGTTGAGAATCCGATTGAGCATGAGGATGAGTCTATTCCTGTTAGTGTGTATGAGGTAGGTGAATCGTCGACTGCCGCTATTCCTCGAGAAGATGGTGATAGTTTACTATCTGGCTTCATGAGATGGGATATTGACTCTCTTTTTGGTCGAATGGTTAATTTTTCAAGACGATTATGTGGACGCGAGACGGCGCATGCATTGGTCAAAAAGAAGGGAAAAGCAAAGGATAAGTTCTATGGTAAGTTGATCTTGGATTTGGGTAATGAAGTGCGTTCTAGTGTGGAGCAAGGAACGGCTGTAATGGAAAATCTGGTTGAGAAGCTTGGTAATACTGAAGATAAGGCTAAGTGTAAGAAATTGAAGAGGGAACTTGAAGAAGCAAGGTTTACCAACACATTCCTTCGTATGCAGAATGAACGAGTTGAGAGAGATAGAGTTCGAGTTCATGAGTTCTATCAAGAGATGATTCATAGGGGATTTGTGTTTGAAGAAAGACCGAATGAAGCTATCAATGTTCCGGTCAAGGATGAGGAGCATACTCCGAATGAATCATGAGGGGATCCATTCGTAGTAGTTTAGATTCAATTGTAGTTTCTTTTGTTGTGTAATGACTAAACTGAGTCCTCAGTTAGTAGATTTAGTGCTATTAGTTGTAACGATTTGTATCATTTCATGAAACAATGCAACTATGTATTAATTCTCGTGTGATGAAAAATAAATGACTATCTTTTGATTACTACTTGATGTTGTGTGACTGTTGTCGTGATTGATTTGTCATTGTACCATGTTATGAGAATACCATGCTATGAATGCTTACCAGATTGTTTTCTGTGTGACGTGACAGAATCATGCCTCCAAAGTCTGCACCTATGACTCAAGCTGCTATTCGTCGAATGATCAAGGAAAGTGTTGATGCTGCTATTGCTGCTGAGCGGGCAAGGCAAGCGAATGTCAGGAATGATGCTAGTGGATCTGGGCCAGTTAGAGGTCGAGACACTGCACCTGTTGTTCGTGAGTGCACTTTTGCTGGGTTTATGAAGTGCAATCCTACTGTCTTTTGTAGGGTCGAAGGAGCTGTCAAATTGCGAAGATGGTTTAAGAAAACTGAGAGTGTTTTCAAGATCAGTGAATGTGCAGAAGGTAAGAAGGTAAAGTTTGCTGCTGCTACATTAGAAGGACCAGCTTTGACTTGGTGGAAAACTAAGGTTGCAACTATGGGTTTGGAGACTGTGAACCAAATGCCTTGGACTGAGATGAAGCAACTAATGACTGCAGAGTTTTGTTCGATAGAAGAAGTTCAAATAATGGAGCACGAATTGTGGAACTTGAAGGTTAAGGAGTATGATGTTGTTGCTTATACCCAGAGGTTTAATGAACTGGCTTTGATGTGTCCAAGAATGGTAGAGCCTGAAAGAATGAAGGTTGATGCTTACATCCGGGGATTGACGAATAATATCAAGGGTTAAGTGACATCTTCAAGCTAGAGATGCAAGAATTTTAGAAGGAAAGAAGCGAAAGTGGGAGAACCTTCAAGGTGGAAATAGTAGTGGAAAGGGCAATCAAAGGGATAACTCTCGTCATGCTTTGCAGAGTAGCCAAAAGCAAGGAAATGCACGAGCCATGGTTACCGCTCCTACTGATGGAAAGCTTCCTTTGTGTGAACGATATTTTACTCGCCATGTTGGTTAGTGTACAATTAAATGCCACAAGTGTGGAAAGGTTGGGCATAAGGTAAGGTATTGTAAGGAGAAGAGTGTTGCCACAGGTGCTAACGCTCAGCCTGTTTGGACTTGTTATGATTGTGGTGAGCAAGGTCGTACTAGAAACCGATGTCCAAAGAGGATTAAGCAAGAAGAAGTTGGAGAAGTTCGTGGTCGAGCTTATGCTATTAAGGATGCTGAGCCGCAAGGTCTGAATGTGGTTACTGGTATGTTTCTGCTCAAAAACCAATATGCTTCTGTTTTATTTTATTCGGGTTTCGATAGGAGTTTCGTGAACACTAGATTTAGTTCCATGCTCGATATCAAACCGATTAAAATAGAGGATAGTTATGAGGTAGAGTTAGTTGACGGAAGGATAGTTAGTATGAACACTATTTTGAAAGGTTGCACTTTGAATTTAGTGAACCATATTTTCGAAATCGATCTTATGCCGATTGAGCTTGGTACGTTTGACGTCATCATCGGTATGGATTGGCTTGTCAAGCACGGTGCCGTTATTGTCTGTGGCAAGAAAGTTGTTCATATACCATATGGGAATAAGATGTTGATAGTTGAAGGTGACAAAGGTGTATCTCGATGAAAGTCATTTCGTGTATCAAGGCCCGTAAGTACGTTAAGCGAGGTTGTCATTTATTTTTGGCACATGTTACGGAGAACAAGTCGAAGGAGAGATGAATGGAAGACGTGCCTGTAATTTGTGATTTTCTTGAGGTGTTTCTTGAGGAGTTACCAAGACTACCACCACCGAGGCAAGTAGAATTTTGAATTGATCTAGTAACGGGGGCTGCACCTGTTACACGTGCACCATATAGATTGGCACCGTCTGAGATGAAAGAGTTGTCGGTACAATTGTAAGAGCTGTTGGAGAAAGGATTTATTCGTTCGAGTTCATCATCGTGGGGAGCACTAGTTTTGTTTGTGAAGCAGAAAGATGGATCTTTTAGGATGTGTATACATTATCGCGAGTTGAACAAGTTGACTGTTAAGAATCGTTATCCTCTTCCGAGAATTAATGATTTATTTGACCAACTGCAAGGTTCGAGCGTGTATTCTAAGATTGATCTGCGATTAGGATATCACCAGTTACGCATTAAAGAGGAAGACATTCTGATTATTGCATTTAGAACTCGGTATGGTTACTTTGAGTTCCAAGTAATGACGTTTGGATTGACTAATGCGCCTGCTGTGTTTATGGACTTGATGAACCGAGTATGCAAGCCATATCTTGATAAGTTCTTCATAGTTTTCATCGATGATATTTTGGTTTATTCCAAGGACGAAGAAGAGCATGGGAAGCATTTAAAGATTGTTCTGGAGTTGCTTAAGAAAGAGAGATTGTATGCCAAGTTTTCAAAGTGTGATTTTTGGCTAGATTCGGTAGAATTTCTGGGTCATGTGATTGATCGTAGTCGTGTTCATATTGATCCTGCCAAGATTGAAGCTATTAAGAGTTGGGCTGCACCAACGACACCAACGAAGGTGAGGCAATTTCTTAGATTGGATGGGTATTATAGGAGGTTTATTAAAGGTTTTTTTAATCTCTAAGCCACTGACTAATTTGACTCAGGAAAATAAGAAATACGAGTGGGGAAAAGAAGAAGAATAAGCTTTTTAGACGTTAAAGCAAAAGTTATGTAGTGCATCGATCTTAGCGTTGCCCGAAGGAACGAAAGATTTCGTGGTGTATTGTGACGCATCTCTTAAGGGTTATGGAGCCGTGTTGATGCAAAGAGAAAGGTGATTGTGTATGCTTCTAGACAATTAAAGGTCCATGAAGATAATTACACTACTCATAATTTGGAGTTAGGAGCAGTTGTTTTTTCTCTTAGATTATGGAGACATTATTTGTATGGAACAAAGTGTGTGGTTTTCACTGATCACAAGAGCCTACAATATATTTTAAATAAAAAAGAGTTGAACTTGAGACAACGAAGGTGGATTGAGTTGTTGAGTGATTATGATTATGAGATTCGGTATCATCCTGGAAAAGCGAATGTTGTGGCTGACGCCTTAAGTCGGAAGGAAAGAATTAAGCCATTACGTGTTCGAGCTTTGATGACGGCCGTTCACAATGATCTACCGAAGCAGATTCGTGAAGCTCAGAAGGAAGCAATGAAGAAGAAGTATGTAAGAAAGGAAAATTTGGGGAGATTGATTAAGCCGATATTCGAATTCCGCCCTGATGGAACGTGTTGTTTTAGGAATCGTGTTTGGTTTCTGCGATTCGGTGGATTGAGGGATTTGGTTATGCATGAGTCGCATAAGCCTAAGTATTCTATCCATCCGGGATCAGACAAGATGTATCAAGATTTGAAGTTGTTATACTGGTGGCCGAACATGAAAGCTAATATCGCCACGTATGTTAGTAAGTGTCTGACTTGTGAAAAGGTTAAGGCCGAGCATTAGAAATCGTCTGGATTGCTGCAGCAACCTGAGATTCCAGTTTGGAAGTGGGAAAGGATTACTATGGATTTTGTGAGTGGATTGCCAAGAACGTCGAGTGGGTATGATACGATTTAGGTTATTGTCGACCGACTGACCAAATCAGCTCATTTCCTACCAATGAAGAAAACAGATAGTATAGAGAAGCTCACATGACTTTACTTGAAGGAAATATTGTGTAGGCATGGTGTTCCTATTTCGATCATTTCGGATCGAGATAGCCATTTTACGTTAAGATTCTGGAGATCGCTTCAGGAAGCGTTGGGGACGAATTTGGAAATGCGTACCGCTTACCACCCTCAAACGAATGGTCAAAGCGAGAGGACTATACAAAAGCTAGAATATATGTTGCATGCCTGTGTGATTGACTTTGGAAGTAGTTGGGATCGCCATCTGCCATTGATCGAGTTCTCATACAACAA
>BQNB010210788.1:0-10245 GCA_026074375.1 Tanacetum coccineum
TGCACACAAATAAAAAACATGTGATTGTTCACCTTTGATTTTGGACATGCATAGTATAGTTTACCGTAACTCTTAGGTTTCTGCACACCTACACGCAAAAGCTTCATGTGGCACCAAATCATCCGTTGAACCTCTAATGTATAACCATACCATATCGACTCTTCCGTTGAACGTCTAATGTACAACCATACCATATCGACTCGTCCATTGAACGTCTAATGTATAACCCTAACATCTCGACTCATCCGTTGAACCTCTAATGTATAACCCTAACATCTCGACTCATCCGTTGAACCTCTAATGTATAACCCTAACATCTCGACTCATCCGTTGAACCTCTAATGTATAACCCTAACATCTCGACTCGTCCGTTGAACGTCTAATGTATAACCCTAACATCTCGAATCATCCGTTGAACCTCTAATGTATAACCATACCATATCGACTCGTCCATTGAACGTCTAATGTATAACCCTAACATCTCGACTCGTCCGTTGAACGTCTAATGTATAACCATACCATATCGACTCGTCCGTTGAACGTCTAATGTATAACCATACCATATCGACTCGTCCGTTGAACGTCTAATGTATAACCATAACATATCGACTCGTCCGTTGAACGTCTAATGTATAACCATACCATATCGACTCATTACTCGTCCGTTCTTGAACGTCTAATGTAAACCATACCATATCGTCTCGTCCCGTTTGTTATTGAAGTCTAATGTATAGCATTACCATACGGACTATACGTTGAACCTTCTATTGTATAACCATAAACATCTCGACTCGTTCGTTGAACGTCTTGTAAAAATAAATAACATTATTATATAATTAAAAATAAATATATATTATATTATCAAAATTTATATAAATATATTAATCATAAATATAATATTATATAAAACATATATATAAAATATAAATATAAATACATAGTCATATAAAAAATAAAATAAATAAAAATAAATTAATAAAAATAAAAATATAAACAATAATAATATAAAATATAAATAATTTAAATAATAAATATATTATAAAATAAATAAATACCTAAATATAATTTTATTTATATATATTAAATTTTAGAAATAAAAATATAATCTAAAATATATACTTGAAAATATAAATCACAAAATAAAAAAATATATAAATATCACATACTATATATATAAATATCATATAATATAATATAATATGATAAAACATTGAAATTAAGAATAAATAATAATAATGATTATTATATTATAAAAAATAATAAAAAAAATTATAAACTAATATAAATTATAAATAAATAAATATAAACAGATAAATAAAATATATATAATAAATATATATATACATAATATTGTATAATTATAAATATTAATAAATAACATAATTATTTATTATCATAATATTAATATAAAATATATTCTATTATATATTATATTATATAATAAAATAATAATTTATTAAATAACATAACATTTAATATATATATTAATATAGATTAATAAAATTTAAAAATAAAAATAATATTTATTATAATTTTCATAAATATAAAATGAAAAATATAAGTAGATATTATAATATAAGAATTATAATAATATATATAAATAAATTATTAATAATATAATAATAAATAATAATAAATATAAATAAAATTTAAAAATCATATAACCCAATATTTATACCATATCGCTCGTCGTATTGAACTGTCTAATGGTATAACCCTAACATCTACTCGTACGCTGAACCTCAAATGTATAACCCTAACATCTCGACTAGTCCGTTTTGAACGTATAATGTATAACCCTAAATGTCGATATCATCCGTTGAACTCTAATGTATAACCCTACCATATCGACTCGTCCACTTGAAACGTCTAAATGTATACCCTAACATCTCGACTCGTCGTTGAACGTTCTAATGTTATAACCATACTATCCGTAACTCGGTCAGTTGAACTCGTCTAATGTACATCCATAACATATCGACTCGTCCGGTTTTGAACGTCTAATGTATAACCATTTCCATACTCGACTCGTACGTTGAACGTCTAATGTAATCCATAACATATCGACTCTCGTTGAATGTTAATGTACTACATCCATAACATATCGAACTTGTCCGTTGAACGTCTAATGTATAACCATAATAAAACGAATCGAATACGTGAACCTTCTATTGTTATAACTTAACATCTCGAATCGTCCGTTTTGAACGTCTAATGTATTACCATACATATCGACTCGTCCGTTGAACGTCTAATGTATAACCCTAACATCTCGACTCGTCCGATGAACTCTAATGTATAACCCTAAATCTCGGACTCGTCTATTCGCTTGAACGTTCTAATGTACAAACCATAACATATCGACTCGTCGTTGAACGTCTAATGTTAACCATTACCAATACCGATCTACGTTGACCTCGATGATAACCATACCATCTCGACTCGTCGTTGTACGTCTAATGTTATAACCCTTAACATCTCGCTCGTCCGATTTGAAGCGTCTATGTATAACCATACCATATCGACTCGTCCGGTTTGAACGTCTAATGTACAACCATATACATATGACTTCTTCCGTTGAACGTCTATATGTATAACCTATAACATATCGACTCGTCATTTTGACCGTACTAATGTATAACCATTACCATCACCGACTCATAAGTTGAACCTCTAATTTAACCCTAACATCTCGAATCGTCCGTTGAACGTCTAATTTAAACCATACCATATCGACTCGTCCCGTTGAACGTCCTAATGTCAACCATAACATATCGGGAATTCTTTCGTCCGCTTGAAACGGTTAATGTTATAATCATAACATATCGACTCGTCCGTTGAACGTCTAATGTATAACCATAACATATCGACTCGTCCGTTGAACCTCTAATGTATAACCCTAACATCTCGACTCGTCCGTTGAACGTCTAATGTATAACCATAACATATCGACTCGTCCGTTGAACGTCTAATATATAACCATACCATATCGACTCGTCCGTTGAACGTCTAATATATAACCATAACATATCGACTCATACGTTGAACGTCTAATGTATAACCATAGATATCATTGATGTTCCTGACGAAGATGATGATATTATTGGTGATGAAGACGCCCTTCCTTATGATTTAGCAGATTCTGATGTTGAAGACCTCATCAATGTTGATGATGATGGTGTTGAGAAAGTTTATTCTAGTGAAGAAGAAGATTGATCTCGAGTTATAACTTGCAAAATACACTTATATATTTGAATGAATCAATGAAATTGTTGTGGATTGTTTAAATGTGTATATTTATTTGGAAAGTTTAAATGTGAAATTGTTGTGGATTGTTCATGAATTTCTATATGTTATGCTAATTGTACTTGTACAGATGTCGTCAGCAGATGTCGCACGGTCCCACGAAGGTGACGGTGGCGATGATGATCGTCCCCCATCACACGTTGTACCCACTGGTTGCGGGGGCTGCTTTGCTAACAAAGGTAAGAATTTCTGAATTATTGTAATACAAGCATAAATTTGATACATATATTGAACTTGCTTGCCTTGAATTTTTATGACTTTATCACTAACTTGATTTTGCAGGCAAAGGTAAACGAAAGCCCAGTTTGGGCGACAGGGGAGCGGGCAGGCTGAATACCCGCGACAAGACCCAGAACCTTTCACTAAAGGAGATCGCGGTAGCTAAAGGCCCCGTCCCGATCAATTTTGAGCAGGGTGACAAACAAACCCTAAACCCTCTCGGTCCCCATGCGGCTAACTAGTCTAATTACATCGGGGAGGTCGTTAGGAGTGTGTCGTTGTACTACCCTCTTGGTGAAGGTCAACGAAGGAGCGGAAGACGACGATATTTAGAGATTGGGCCAGTTTTCCTTTTATGTTTATTTCATTATCGTGTTCATTTATTTACATTGTGTATATTTATCTAAATTCGGTTTAAGTATTTATTATCATATAAATAAATAAAACAAATTTTAATAAATATTTAAATTATATCTCATACTACTGTTTTTGTTTTGTTGTATATGATTGCAGACCTGTTTGACTCAGGCCGCACATGGATCCTCCCGCTGGACAGAGATCTACGAAGGGCATCCAACCAGCACGTGCGAAATAGCCTACAATACCAATAAGGCTCTTCTAGGCAAGCATTGAATGCAGACCCCCTCCACGGGACTTACATCGATGTTGGAGGCGATCATGGGGGCACGTCCCGAGTTTTTTGGCGATTTTGCAGCAACACCACCACAAATCACCACCACAACTCACCACCTACTCTCACCACCACCTCCTCTCACCACCGCAGCTCACCACCACCACTCGATACCAAGCACACGAGCACACGACATGAGCACACGAGCACTAAATTATAATTCTTCCTCTTCCTCTTCTAAACATAATTCTTTCCTTAACCCTTTAAATTATAATTCTACATCTTCTTTTTCTAAAGGTGGATCTTCGAGTCGAGTTATTCAAGGTTTGGATTTTTGATTTTGGTTAATAAAAGTTTGATAATTATAATAAATTATTATGATTGAACTTTATTGGTTTTTTTTGGCAGTGAGTCAGCCGAGACGAGTATAGCAGCCAAGTTAGCCGAGACAGCCTACCCAAAAGTATGTTATAACTTTTTTTTTCTCCTTTTGGTATCCCCGGTGACATGTCATTGGGGAATGTTTATTGTGATTGATACTGTAAAATTCAAATCCAAACACTCCTTGACAGTGTAAAATGCAAATCTAAACACTCATTGACACTGTAAAACGTACATCCAAACACTCCTTATGCTGCCCAAATGATGAGACTAAATGGATATACTCCAGGCCAAGTATGTCAGCCCCCATTGACAAGTCGCTCAAGAGCATGCATAGAAAGGTAGACTTTATGATGAGTCTTTTCAGAAGCGACAACAAGTACGCGGATATGTTTAAGGATTTTGAGTCGGGCGCTGCTAGCGGGAGTGGCGGGTGTGGTGATGACGAGGAGAGTGGCGATGATGAGGATGACGACGGCGAGAGGTAGTTGTGTTATATATTATTAGTATGCTACATTGGTACTTTAGGTTCATGACATTTAAACACTTGTTTCCCTATCCTATTATGTTAAATATTGACTTGTATAGCCTCGTTTATGACTAGGAAGCCCCATTTTGTAGACTTATTCGGATTTTAGACGATTTAGCTTTATTATCTTTTGGTTTTGGTACAAGTTGTGATGTATTTGTATTGCGTTTATCCGTTTATTTTGTATTTGTGTTTTGGTACAAGTAGTGGTGAGTCTATACAGGTTTCGGTACATGTTTGTTATTTGGTAGATTTTTTCCGGAAAAATTCTAAAAAAAATCTGGAAAACGCCTTAAAAAAATGCAGACTTTTCCCCAACGACTTGTCGCTGGGGAAACTCGAAAATGGTATCCCCAGCGACATGTCGCTGGGGAAAATACTTTTTTAAATATTTTAAACACTTTCCCTAGCGACATGTCGCTGGGGATACTCCATAATTAAGTTAAGTCTTAATTAAACCCAAACAATCCCCAGCGACATGTCGCTAGGGAAAGGTTTGCCACCGTGGCACAAATTGCTTGACTGAAAAACGTGTGGGACCCACGTCTTCGCTGGGGATTATCGCTGGGGATTGTATCCCTGACGAGTATTCCCCAGCGACCATTCCCCAACGACATGTCGCTGGGGATACGTTTCCCCAACGACATGTCGCTGGGGAAAACCCCGAAATGTCGCTGGGGAAAACCCCGATTGTTGTAGTGTTTGTAAAGATGAAAATGAATTTAAGTGGATGAGATTTTTATATGCTTATGCATATATAATCTGAAAACGAGGATAAGCAGATTTTTAACATTATAAAACTTTATCCAAGTGAAAATATAACAAAATCAATTATAATAATTAAGAATTACTTGTTAGTCGGAGTCGATGGTTAGTAGCCGGAACACCAGAATCTGGGTTTAAGTATAGGAAAGATGAAGATTGAAGAACAAAGGGTATTTTAGTCAAATCACTTTAAAAGCTATTTATTTTGTTTAAAATTTGAATGTATACGTGTTTTGGTGTACCTTTATTGAGTTCATTAGAAACTTCCGTATATTCAAATAAGTAGATTAGTTATTTATGGCATTTTCCCAAATTAAAATTTGGAAAGTGTAGTCTATTTTTGACTAAAATCGTTGTGTAAAGGCAGCATGATTTGTATAATTATATGAATGGCATTGTGTGAAAAATATTTGACCTTAAACATCTTTTAAATAATAAAAAAAACCTCAAGTGAAAATTTTGTATTTCAAATAAATCAATTCTTGCTTTATTATTTAATAAATTTATATTTATATTTAATTAAATAATCTTATTAATATTTCTTTATTGAGTAAAAATTTATAAAAAAAATCGGTTTAATATGATTTATCATAAAAATTATGTAAAACATATATGTGTTAAAAGTATAATAAAAAAAACTTAAAAAAAGGAATGTAATTTATAAAGAACTCAAAGATTAAAACCAAAAAGTGAACAAACAAAACCATACAACACAACATGCGGAGCCATTCATTTACATTTTTTTCTTTTGATGAGAATCTTTAAAGTCCAACCCTAACCAAAATATAATTAGGCGATTTGAGAATAATTTAAAGAAAAAACTATTTTCATGGATTAAAAGTATGCTTGTTAATATCTGATTATTTGATTTTGTTAAGAATTGATATAGGGCTTTTTGTTGTTAATTTTGGAAAAAAATTTAGGGGCTTGATTGCTGCTCTAATTTGATTTATAAAGATGGCAAGGAAGAAGATTAGATAGTAAATGGATTGGTAGTGTTGAATTAGCTATTATATCTTCACAGGTATAGACACTAGTTTTAATGCTTGTGCACTCACGGGGCTTAACCATTATGTTTTTTCAAACTATATGTATAACTAGCTTAAAGACCCGTGTAACCCCGGGTGTAGTTTAAAGATTTTTTTTAAAGAATAACGTGTGTGAATAATGAAAAAAAAGCAAAGAACGTAACAATGTTTCATTAATATGTGAAAGGATGAATAAGTAATAAGTCAGGCATTCGACAAACACTTAAGTTTTGTAGCAATTAAAATAAGAAACGTTCATGTATTGTCGTCTTCAAACTTGATGGTCTTGGAGAGTATAGTGAGACACATTGAAGTAATATCCAAATATTTCTTTCTTGAAAACCTAACGGTTCATGCGAAAAGAAGAATGCAAGTTAAAGTAGGTAATGATTAGTAATATATATGATTAGCAAATATTGTATAGAACATGTGATATGTATTGTACGTTTACATGAAACATGAAACATAAAAAATTATACTGAATAGGAACTTCATTAAAACATAATTTGACTAATCTACATCTATTTTATATAATATACGATAAACAAACGTAACATTTGTAAAACCCAAAACCATCAAGTGATAAAACGATAATGGGTGAAATAGTCAAACGATTTAACTAAATTGTTTTTGTTAAAATGATAACGGATCAAAATGCTCGAAAGTCACCCAAAGTGTATCTTCAACTCAGGAAACCTCCTATATTACTTTAATTTAGAGAATTACATTATTTGTGTAACAAAATCGTTCTTCGCATAATCGTTAACACATTTAAACGTTTACCAAAAAAAGGGGTTGACAAACTTACTTGATTGGTCGTCAAAAACAACGCGGCTCGTGAAAGTGGTTACTTATAACTGAGCAAAAAACAAAGTATAAAAATGGTTTTTATATATAAGTCGATAATCAGTTGTAAGTGCCATATTTACGTGAATGAGTTTTAAGTGTCATATTTATTGATCAAATTATGAGGGTGGTATAGAATGGTTATTTAATTGCCATACTTACCAAATGCGAACAGTTGTTTGATGACCCGAACTTCACTGTCTATCATCGCTAAAGTGCAAGAATCACTTAACCATCAGATTAACATAAAAATGGAAAGAGAGTCAAATTGTTAGACAAGAGAATTCATGTCATGGCCGAAGGCGCTAAATCAAAACTTATTGGGCTCTTAGACGACAGAATGGTAGTAGCAAGATCTTTGTTTAACGATATAGGAAGTGGTGGCCCTGACGTATATCTTATACTGCACAAACTCTCAAAATATTAGCAGGCATAATATTTTGAAAAAAAAGGTCCATGTGAGTGTGATTATGATATTTTTTGTTTATTATGCATAGTTGATTATGAGATAGTAGCAATCAGATAAATTATTGTAATCATAAAAGTAACAGGTGTACATTATTGAAAAAAATATATGATTTGTGATAAACTGATTACTCTAAACGAAAACAACATATTTCAAATTTATATTGTAAATATCATACTAAAAACATGGGTTCATTGCCTAAAAATGTATTATACTTGTCACTTTTTGTCATTGTATTTAGACAACTATTTTTTTTGCCATTGTGTCGCTCAACTTTTGAATTCGTGCTATTGTGTGTATTCTGCGACTATTTCTGCATGTAAAATGACCATTTTACCCTTCAAAATTTGAAAAAAGTGAGGGTAAAATGGTCACAAAATACACACAATAGCACGAATTTGAAAGTTGAACGACACAATGGCAAAAAAAATAGTTGTCTACATACAATGACAAAAAGTGACAAGTATAGTACATTTTTAAGCAATTAACCCCTAAAAACATCTATTACAAAGTGAAAAGACTTAAATAAAAAAGCAGTGTTTCGTACGAATGTATTTAAATGTCAAATTTTGTTTAATACAAACTTACAAAAAGATATGGAACAAAAATAATGCCATTCATAACTTGTGTAATACTTCATTGTAAACAACATTATTGTTTTATTTGTGTAAATTCCGTCGTTGTGCCCCCCCCCCCCCCCCCCCCCCCCCCCATTTCACCAACCCCCTTTTTCAACATAAAACCCTTAATCCTTTCTTGTCTGTAACTCTGGAAACGACAACATGCAATTATCCGTGGGAGAAAACTGGCTTTTGTATAAACAATCCTACGTGATAATTTTTGTCCTTAACTCTTGTTTATAATCATCCCAAAACAAACGTATACAGGAAATTGTCTTCTATTAAGTTCAAATGGCATTTTGTTGTCGGATGGGGTAATAACCATACGTGGTATGGCACATACGATTCCTACTTTACCTTCGGATATGATCTTTGCTTCTATGATATCCGTGCCCATTCGATTAATTTGCAATCTAGTTCCGTTACACAACCCATCCTTTTGATCAACGTTCCTCAAAGACATAACCTGAGCACCTATTTTCAAAGCAAGCTCATGGTAGTATCCATTCGTGGTTAACCACGAATGATTTTTGTTACTTTATGTGTTAATGATTTTTGTTACTTTATGTGTTAACTAATCTAACACAAGAAGATATATTGACTAATAATTTGTGTATAATTTGTTTGCATACATATAACATAAGATATATTGACAAATAATCTTTATATAATAATCTGTTTGCATACATGGCCCGTTCGAGGGACGCTTCAAGAAATTATTTGTTAAAAATCTTAAAAATGTAAACATTTGGTTGTGTGTTGTATACACCAAGTTTTAAACCAACATAATGTGCATATATATTATCTATATCGCAAACATAAACCACCTATATACTATATTCCAATGCAATTCTTTAGTTATAACCCACTTACTGACCATCTTTAACAGAATAACTCGACTCGCTTCTCGATCTTTCATGGTTTGGTTAGTCCTCTAGATGCAACTGTTTGAACCTGTATTAGCAAAAAATCCGTTTTAGTATCAGCCGCCATAATATTTTTCTTTAAGATGATCATATTATTAGTTTCATCTAACATACCGAGTATATTTTTTATAGAGATAATTTTTCATATACCAAAGAAAATTTGATATCAAAATCTTCAAACGTTATTTGTATTTTGGCTTGTTCTGCATTCCCATGACATGAGACATCTTTGTGTCGAGTATTTTGGTGTTCCGGATTGTCTTGCATGCCCAATACATCATTCATATTTGTTTCCTTCCCCATTAGAAGCTCCTCAAAGTTATTGGCCATTTCCATGAAAGCCATTTTAGGCGCATTGCATACCGGCATTCAACCAGATTGTTGTGCAAATTCTATGACCTACACACAATCATGTAAATAAATACAGTTCTTACAATCATGTAATTATTATTCACTTTTTTCTAATGTGAAGTATATGCTTGGTAATAATCAAACATACATCTATAAAACACAATAGTCAAAATATCC
>BQNB010210790.1:0-10244 GCA_026074375.1 Tanacetum coccineum
TTGTAACCTAGTACGATTCAAGTTATAATATAAAGTGTGAGTTTAATAGAAGTTCTCTTGTGTTTACTTAATACTGTTCTTCTTAGCATTGTTGATTAGTTTCCGCATAATCAATAGTGTTTAATCAGTGTTTCATTATTGTTGCTTTAGATTTATCTAAAGTAACAAACCCTTTGCAAGCTAAAGGTTCAAGATCTATTTAGTAAGGGATCCAACACTAGGAGAACACAATATCACGTATCGGCCAAGGATCCGTAAAAGGACAGATCCTAGCGGATTTCCTTGTCGAGAACCCAGACAAAGCACCACCAGATACGTCAGTGGTCGAGACACCTCAAGAGCTGTGGACATTATTCACGGACGGGTCGTCATGTGTAGATTGGTCAGGCGCTGGCCTGATACTGACAAACCCGGAGGGAACAGAGTTTACCTACGCATTACGGTTATAGTTTACCGCCTCTAACAATGAGGCAGAGTATGAAGCGCTAATAGCTGGTCTCTAGATAGCAGCACAAATGGGGGTGCACAATCTGCGCGCTAGTGTAGATTCTAAACTGGTAGCAAACCAAGTCCTAGGGACATACATCGCCAAAGAAGAAAATATGGTCAAGTGCCTTGAGAAGGCCAAAAACCTAATCAGCGGCTTCGCTAACTTTTCCATAAGCCAAGTGTCAAGAAGTAAGAATAAGAAAGCTGACGCCCTAAGCAAAATTGCGTCAACCAGCTTTGCGCACTTATCAAAACAGGTCTTGGTCGAAGTACTTAAAAAGAAATCTATACAAGAGAAGGAAGTAGCGACAGTTGTCGAGGAAGAGGGACCAACATGGATGACACCGATAGTGGAGTACTTAAGAGATGGGACCCTTCCTGATGACAAGAAGGAGGCAAGCAAACTTCGTATCAAGGCTAGACAGTACGAATTGGTAGAGGGGATTCTTTACAGGTGGTCATTCCTAACACCGTGGCTAAGGTGTGTTGGACCACTCCAAGCAGATTATGTGATCATAGAAATTCATGAGGGGTTGTGCAGCATGCACGCAGGACCACGGTCTGTGGTGGCCAAGGCCATGCGACTAGGGTATTATTGGCCAACCATGCATCGGGACGCACGAGAAATGATATGTGCATGTAATGATTGTCAATTACATCATCCCGTACCACGAAACCCGCAACAGCCGCTTACCCCCATCACGGCCCCATGGCCATTCTACAAGTGAGGAATTAACATAGCTGGTCCTTTCCCAGAGGGACCAGGAAAGGTCAAATTTTTAATAGTCGCTATGGATTATTTCACAAAGTGGATAGAGGTGAAAGCCATGGCAACAATCACTGGCAACCAGGTGAAGAAGTTCATGTAAGATAACATAGTATGCCATTTCGGTCTTCCAGGAGAAATAGTTTCAGACAACGGTAAGCAGTTCGGCGGCAACCCATTCAAGGATTGGTATGAAAAGTTGAATATCATACAGCGTTTCGCCTCGGTAAAACACCCGTAGTCCAATGGACTGGTAGAAAGAGCAAACCGGAGCTTAGGTGAAGGAATAAAGGCCCGCCTAGGCGAAGGAAACAAGAATTAGATAGAAGAACTTCCCTATGTCCTTTGGGCCCATCGTACGATGATTAAATCAAGACACAGTGATACCCCCTTCTCCTTGACCTATGGAACGGAAGCTGTCATACCCGTAAAAATCGGCATGCCAACGTACCGTACCGTGGCAGTGGACGCCGTGCACAATAATGAAGAGCTATGGCTAAATTTGGACTTATTGGAAGAACGGCGTAAACGCGCAGCAATTCGTGAAGCCAAGGACAAATTGAAAATGATAAAGTACTACAACGCTAGAGTCCGTGGTGTTGCTTTTAGACCCGGAGACTTTGTTTATCGTAGTAACAAGGCAAGTCATGCTATGGACGGAGGAAAGGTCAGACCAAAGTGGGAAGGACCCTATGAGGTCACGGAAGCACTAGGAGACGGAGCGTATAGGCTAAGGTCGTTGGAGGGAACAGTCCTTTCGCGGACGTAGAACATCGCCAATCTCAAGAAATATTATCTTTAAGCTACGGCATGGATAAGTTTGTGCCTTGATTAGGACTGCTAATAAAGTACTCCATGTATTCTTATTCCATCTTTTGTTTTTAAGTTATGAATAAAATTCCGCGGGGTGTAGCTAACCCCGCGACTTTTTTATATAAAAAAATTTCTAAGTGAATCTTCATTTTCTTTAGTATAAATTACTTCATTCTACGCATGCATACATAATATGACGGATATATTTAGATATCCACAGGTTAAGCACCCTAACAATTGCTTGCCGTGTAAGTGGGATGTAACCCTAACGGCCATGGATTCTGCATCCTTATTCTACGTGTATTTGAGACGTTAGGTACATAAGAAAAGACTCCCACGGAGCATGTAAGACACTACAAGTGCGATTATAAATAAAATACAATCAGATATGATATATTACAAACATTGTCAACCACGGACATCCGTGGGCATATTACAAAAAAATTGTCTAAGTACCACAAGCGGTACTATGTCCAATCCAGATTATACATAGGTGGTAGAGACTTAGATCTAAGTAGCCGTGGAGATGCCTCATCTTTAGAAGCCTCTGTCTGTATAGCAGCATCCGCCAGTAGGATGGCTAGACATTAAGGAGCAATAGTATGCGCTGATACTGGGATGCCATCAGACCTGGCATGGTAGGCAGAGCCGACCCTATTGGTACGGCACACCACTACACATTTTTTTCTTTTTCTCGGCACGGCTTCTGTTGGCCCGAATGGCATCCTCCAACAGCATCTCCTCTTGGACGGACCAAGGATCTCTCGGATTGCGCACCTCAGGGTAGAGGGGAATCTTTAACTGGGAAGTGCTAGGACAAAGCTTGCGGATCCATTCAGGCGCATCTTCTCCAGAATCGCTCTCTAAATGTAGGGATGCCATGAGTAAGTCTCTGGGGGCATCCCTCAACTTCTCCAGCTGATCAATCAAAGGGTACTTCAAATCCCTTAGAGCAGTAAGGGCCACGACGTATTTTGCCTCAGCCTTAGGATCATACGCCTCAATAGCCGCTAAGTCCAACTTAGCCTCTCTGTGCTCTACCCTATACTTGAGCCCCTCGCTAATACCCTTCACAATCCTAGCAGACACGACATCAGCAAACGCCTGCCTCAGTTCCGTTGATTCCGCACACTTTATAATCACTAGGCGTAAACCATGCCTAATGACCCAGCGGCGACCCGCGATCGCCGTCAGCATATGAGGGTATAACTCATCATTAAAATCAATGCTCAACGCATCTAACCTTGCATCCATCTCTACACATCACTGCTCAAACTTTTCATTCTTAGATTTTTTAAACTCTTCGAAGGCGGCCTTTATTTATTCTTCACCTGTGACCTGTGCTTGCAGAGTGGACACCTGCTGGGATAACTGATGGTTATTAACTTGGAGATCAGAAAAATGGTCACGGAGGATTTCCAGTTCACCAGCTAAATCCACACTCTTGGCCTCCGCAACCTTCTTCATATCTACCTTAGCCTCAAGTAGCGTTTCCAGGTTTTGGGTTCGGTTGCGGAGACCATGTACCTCCGTTTCCACGGTCCTGAGGGATCTGATTTCTTCATCAAGTTTCTTTATCTCCTCTTCCCTCGCTTGGATCTTCTGATCACGTCTGGCTATCTTAGCTGTAGCTTTCTTGAGCAATCTAACCTCCTGTTCAAACCTGAGCCTTAGTTGCGAACCCATAGCCACCTGCCGTGCCAGGTTCATGTTGTACTGGCTCAAAAATTTTGTATTAGGTAGGTGGCACAGCTCAGAGAAGTACCCAGGCGGCACTATGTGATCTACCATGTCTTGGCACGCCTCCGGGGAGTCCAGGCGGCAATTGTTGGTCACGCCCCACCCCGGATGATAGATACCTCCGGGCAACCCGCCTACGGAGGGGGAGGTTGATTTCCCCGAATTCGGACTCCCCATGGACAGCTGGACATTCACCCTAGTGGTGGCAACATCCTCCGTAGGGATCTCAGCGGCCGCCCCCTTAGAAGACCTGCATCCACATTATACAGCAGGAATGGTCCGTTAGTATTACTATTTTGAAAACACAACATATAAGGAAGAGCATGTAGAAAATATATCACTTACTGGGCAATGTCTTGCACTGGGTATGATTGCGGTTTCGCATACGATAGAGGCTCCGGGTCACTCACCGCAGTTGGAGTGTTATATGCAGCAGGTGGGGAGAAGGTGGAGCTCGCATCCAAACCCATTGCAGAAACGGATTTTCCTCCGCGAATACTATGTGCAAGGCTAGACGCATGGTCTTTCCTTAGCACCTTGGGAGGTGCGTTCTCTTCTGCCTCCTCATTTACTCTTTTACGGCGCATTTGCTTACACCTTTTGTTGACATGCGGCTCCGTAGCAGCCACCTCTTCTTCGTGCACCGCCTCCTGAACGACCTTAGTGGTCGTCGCAGTCTCCATAGGAGGGATCTCATGTGCTAATCCCTCCTGGACATGCTCCTCTGCCCCGGCTCCTTTATCCAATGATGGGGCAGGGTCTTCATTGTCGAAGTCCAACGGCGACCTCTCGATAGTGGAAGGTGTCTCTAAGGATCCGGAGGCCACAGTTAGATCCTCCATGTCTATCACACGGCTTGCCGTGGCAGTTAATAGCGGCACTTCGTGGGCGGCGCGTGGCCGCGTCCCAGTATTTACCTTGAATAGGTTGGGGTTACGGATTAGGCTGAACAAATCCATTTCTACGAATACACAATAGGAGTTAGATTATTTTCCTACGACATAAAAATAATAACGAAAGTTTATAATACGCCCACCCCGGTCATCGTCATACAGGAACGTAGGATACACGTTGTCCCCAAGGTAGTAGTTTCGGCTTAGCCCTACTAGGCATAATAGGTTTTCTAGTAATCTTTGGAAGGGGGCACGGTTCGTATCCAACAATGTTACGTCTGCTGCGGAATAGGAACCCGCACTAGGCATCTCATCCCTTGGGGCGCTTGCACGCCAATCCACGGCGGTAGGGAATATCCTCTCGTCTATCCAGAAGAAGCGATTGTTCCAATTCTTCAAGGAGTCGAGGGGCTTTGTGTAGCATTGCGAGGTCTTCTTCCCCGGTCGTTTGCTAAACGACATCCATCCCGAATTAAAGGAAGGGATGTAGAATACTCAAAATTGGTTCAGTGTGGGAATTACGTTGTGGACACAACAGTTGATTTCAAAGTTGCTAACTTTGGCCGCGTCTATCACTGACTGTTGTGAGAGATGAATTTGGTAGTGTCCGAGTATGTCAAAGAGGAATTGTGACAGGGGGATGCGGTAGTTTGCAAATTCAAAGAATCTGGTGTAGACGTCAACTTTGCCCTCTGGAAAATCCACGATGGTTTCCCCTAGGCCGGGCACCTCCGGATGCAAGTTCTCTAGAATACCATACTCCGAAGTAAACTCGAGCAGATACTCTTCGGAGATGGTTGAGACGGCACCTTCTAATTGTATGGTATCCCTACCCATTTTTATTAAGTTTTTATAAATGGCGTGGTGTACTAACCTGTGGTTGAGGAATTCTATAGAATTAAACGTTTGTGCGGCTGCGTGCGTGAAAATGTCGGTTTGATTAGAAAACTGGGCAAACTTGCACAGTGGTTGCTTGCCCTATTTATAGTATGTCCTCGACAGATGCGCCTGGTTGGATGATTGACACGTGTCCCCCACTTACTTTTTGGATGGTTATGATTGCGAGGCAAACGAACCAATTGTTGGGCCCACATGTCCCATTATCCAGTCATTTTCGCCGTTTCTCGATATACGGGTACTATTATTACGCTAATAGATATCAGCATGCATTTTGGAGTTAATGTTCTGGAAAGGACCGCGATTTTTGTAGACTAGGACCGTGGGGACGTGGTCCCGGCCACGGCCACACCTTCTAGACTGGGGGGACATGATGACGTATAGTATGGACTGGCCCGGCCCCACTCATACTATTATGGGCTTGGTAGCTGATAATAGGCCTCCGGCCCATGTATTAGGGTCGCGGCCGCCAGTCCGCTGTCCGCGGCCGCGGTATCTTTACAAGATATTTCTAAAGATAACCTAACTAAATAAGAGATATTCTTTACTTATTTAAACCAGCTAGGATAATAGTAAATCCCTAAACCTTCGGTCGTATCTTGAGCCGCAAGTCATGGAAACCCTAAAAGTTATTTAGCCTATAAAAGGAACATGATTATCATCAATGCAGGTATCTTCTATAAGCTAAAACCCTACTTACGCTCGAGTACTCCTAAAAACCATATACTTACTCTCACTCCGGAGTTTAATCGTGGAATCCGCTCCCATGATAAGATTAACGGTGCTTTATTCCTTGTGCAGGGTCCTCCGAACAAGTTCACTTGGTACAAGAAGAAGGTGTTACATATCCGAATAGCTGCCTATTCGGACCTAACAAGAACCGACCTAACTTTTGTATAAACAATAAGCACATTTAATTATTTTCTTATCAATGTAGTGAAACTCAAATTTATAAAATTTGGTATCTAGTTTGCTACCCAAACTTAAATTTATAAAATTTGGTATCTAGTTTGCTACCCCTTTCGTTCCCATTTTGAATGTTCAAAAACAAATTTTATGCAATTTATAATATGTGTGATGTAGATTAGAGTTTGCAAAATATCATTTTATTTTTCTATTTAATACTTTAGCTAAACGCAAATTTTGTTGTACATAAAGTATTTATAGGTAAAATAAATAAAGTGATAATATATAATTGTTTGTTTCAAATGAACAGTTTTTCGAGAACAACCTAAAATAGTAAGAGATGGGAGGGATGCACGGCTCTAAATGAACCGGGTGAATACAAAGTGAGTGTTATTTATGTTCGTTCGTTTAACTGTAACGAGACAAATGAACGAAGATGAACTCTTAAACGGATCATTTTTTTCATGTTCGTTCATAAAGAAATGAGGTTGTTCGTTCATTTTGAAATTAAACGAACGAAAATAAATGAACGTATGAAGACAAACCAAGATATATAGAAACATATTGTGTTGCATGTGTGTTTATTTGGTTGAGTATACGGAGTTTTAAAATATATAGGTGTAATAAAAAATATATAATACATGAACACAGACAAATAAATGAACATAAACAAACATTAACGAACGTATAATTGGATGTTTACGAACATAAATAAAAGAAACATTTTTTTTCTTGTTCCTTCATTTAACTCAAGGGTTTTTAGATAGACAGGTTACTAAACTATCAACTTTTATTCGCCTTAAGTTACTAAACTTTTTTTTTGTTCATTTGGGTTACTGGACTATCGAAGTTTGACTTTAAGGTTACCGAATAATAAAAGTGTGTTCATTCAGGTTACCTCGTATACTGGCAACCGGGATATTATGTTTTGTCTTTCTCCACATCAGCTTTTTGTGGGCCCAATTATCCAACTCAGAAACTTATCAGGTTATTTGACATGTATGTTACTCAACTTTGCGAATTTGTTCGCTTAAGTTACTAAACTTTGTTGTTTTGTTCATCTAAAAATACCTCTAGAAAATACATGTTTTTATACACGTTTTTATCCATATTTTTATATGCATTTTTATACGCACTTTTTATACACGCTTTTATACACACATTGTATACACGTTTTTAGCACACATTTTTTTACACGTTTTGATACACACAATTTTATATTTATATTTTATACACACATTTTTATGCACGCGTTTTTATACACACATTTTTTTACACGTTTTTATGCACACCTTTTTATGCACACTATTTTATATATACTTTTTATACACACAATTTTACATATACTTTTTTGCAATGCTTCTCTTACAAAAATCGTGTATAAAACTGTGTATAAAAATGTGTACAAGAATGTGTGTATAAAAACGTGTGTATAAAAATGTGTGTATAAAAAGATGTGTATAAAACCGTGTATAAAAATGTGTATATAAAATATGTGTGTATGAAAACTTGTTTATAAAAATGTGTATATAAAAATGCGTAGATAAAAATGTGTATAAAAACGTGTGTAAAAATTGGCAAAGTTTAGTAACTTATGTGAACAAATTCGCAAAGTTCAGTAACTTATTTGTATCAAAAGTCAAATGCCACGCTGGCAATGTAACCGGGAATTAACACTAGCAACCGGTCACCGATAGTTCGATACCAAATTTGACCGGTTTTAATAGTTCAGTAACCCAAATGAACAAAAAAAAGTTTAGTAACTTAAGCGAACAAAAGTTGATAGTTTGATAACTTATCTATCTAAAAACCCTTTAACTAAACGATGTTCATGAGATACATAAATAAACATTCTAACACACGATTCATGTCAGTGACATGTAAACTTATATACATAAGTCGTGTTGTCCCCTACCTCTTCTCCTCTCGCAACCCATTTTTTTAGTATTAATTTTAATATTAAAATACTCCTAATGAACAGTAACATAACAGTAAAATATTAACCCTATCTCGGTAACCAGTAACCAGTTGGCACACGTGTTTCTTCATTTCTATATCCGGCACAGCTATTACTTTCTCTCTCTCACCCAAACGATTCATTATCTTTTCCCACCGTACATAATCCCAAAAGCACACCGATGAATGGCAAATCAAAGAAGGGACAAATTATTGTTGCAAGATTGTATGTGTTGATTCAAAATCTAAATAAGAAACCCGCGAGATTGCATATGTTGATTCAAACCTAAGTCGTTTTGTAAGTTTACCAGGCTTTAATTTGTTTGCGTATGTATTTTTCTTTCTTTCAATTGAAAATTAGGGAATTTATGAGATGAACATGAAATTTGGGGTTTTGGTTTCGATTCTTTATTTGGAAGTTGATTTTGGCTTTTTGCAGCTTTAATATTTGGGGGTTTATGGGTGTCTTTTGAGTTTGCATAAAAATGTAATCTTGGTTAACGCTCATAGATTAGTACTTTCAATCTTATATGGGCATGCTTTGTTTTTGCATAAAAATGTGATCTTGAATGAGGATTTTGGATTTGTAATGTTAAGGTTATATGGGTATGTTTTGTTTATGCATATCTTGGTTGATGCTTATGGATTAGTGATGTAAATATTATGCGGGTCTGATTTTGTACAGGTAGACGTACGAAGTTTTCATTGTTGTGGTTAGCCGGGAAAGGTAGGATATTTATATGCATAAAAGTGTGATCTTGATTTAGGATTATGGATTAGTGTCATCAATTTAATGGTTGGATAAGTATGTCTGATTTCAATGGCCCGAAATTGCATCAAAACAGTTATGTAAGTTTATCTACCATGATTAAATTTTGGATTTTCAGTGTTATTATATGTTTAACTTTTCTTAATTTTAGTTTTGGTTTTTGATTATGGGTTTTGGGCGAAAATGTTAGGACTCTTGGAGACGCTGACGCATGTCTGTGAGGCGCGGCACCAAATGATGGCCGGAGCATCAACCATCAATTGGGTCCCAGGTAATCATTACAATCGATTTCTCAGTTATATTATCTTATAGTTTCTTTTGGATATGAATAATATTGGGTAATCAATATTAGGGTTTTCAATATGATTTGGGTATCTATTGATATTTTGTGTTTTTTGCAGTTATGAATTGGGTATTTGTTAGTTTTTGACTTTTTATGATTGGTGTCTTACATTGGTGAATATAGTTATACAAGATGTGAAATGGGTTTGGTATATGATGGATAAGCCCTTTGTTATAAGTTATAAGGGGGTGTTTGGGAACTGAGATTGCTTATTTAGATGGGTATGTTCATTGGCTTGGCTCAGTTTTAAGGTTCAGTTGGTGGGTTCAGGGGGTGTGCTCAGGGGAAGGGTTAACTGAACGTAAAAACTCATCTGCTAAGCAAAAAGACTCACCAGAGATCAGATACTAAGTATGGACTTTTGTTATATGATGATCATGTATCTGATTGGAAGGTTAGTTTCGGTTTTAATGGCCTTATTATTGCCCTGCAGTGGGAAGCAGCAAAGCAAGACATCTGAGAAGGATGTAAAAAATGTAAAGGGTGATACAGAAGTCACAACAGCAAGTATGAAAGCATCAAATGGAAAGGGATCTAAGAAAGCGGTGGATGTTGAGAAAAAGGAAACAAGGGTTAAAATAAATACAGAACAGAAGGTAAGACCTCTCTCTGTATATGCCACCTCTATGTTGAACTATTATCACCACACTCAAAAAGTGTTATTAGATTGCT
>BQNB010210793.1:0-10244 GCA_026074375.1 Tanacetum coccineum
TGATTATGACTGTTGTACCTTTGAAGTAATACCCCAGATTAGCTTCCGCTGCTATATGTAAAAATGGGGGTGTTACAATGTTTGATATAAAGGTCTAACCTGAAAGGGTAAAAGGTAAGTTATTATGAGGTTTTTTTTTGTCAAGTGTTTCTTATTTCAGGCGTTGAAGATGGTTAAGTGTTGAACTCAAGGGACTGGCAGAATAAATATAGCTAGGGTTACTTGGGTACATATACCCCTCTTATAGCTGTATTCTAGTTAATCGTTTTTTGTTTCTCTCTCTATATTCATAATCTCTCTCTAGTTGTTGCTGTAAATCTTTCTCAATATTTGAGAAAGAGTTAGGGTTCCGGTGTAATTGTTCTTTCTCTTTACTTGTATTGTTTGAACTCAAAACCTGTTAACACATTTGAAGTGTTAGTCAGATGTTGTGAATAAAAAATAAAAAGGGAGGTTGGTTATATGAAAATCAGTTGTGTTTTATGATCTTTGTTATAGTTTTCCACACCTTCCACAATTATAAATGAGACTTGCTTCTATGGATAATTTACATCGTGTGAGTTAGTTCGAGACTTGCTTTCATGAATCATAAATGAGATTCACTCACTTCATCTTTTCCATTAATTTAACTTTAACAACCGACTACCTCCATCTCCTATTAATTTAAAGTCTAGTATGCGCCAACAAATGCTCCTAATATGCGCCCGTTATTGTTTTTTCTTGAATGAGCCTATATGGTAGAATGTGATTGAAATGCACCCATTATTGTCTTTTCTATTGTTTGTCTTTTTTTGTTTCTTTTATATATTAACAAATAAGAATGCGCCAAAAAATGTTTCTAAAATGATCATTGTTTTTTTTTTCTAAAATGCACCTATAACGCGCTTGAAATGCGCCTCGATTCGTCTTTATTTGATGAAATACGGCTAGTTTTAGGATCGTTGATTAGGAATTTGAAAGCATTTCAACGGAGCACATATTTTTGTTCATTTTGGTAAATATTAAATGCGCTGTCCATTCTTGTAAGAGATATGCTAGAATCACACAAACATATACAAAATAAAACTCACACAATGAGTTGTCATAATTATTATTGGCTTAAAGTATGAGATATTTGAAAAAGTAAAAAAGAGATAACCACATATTAACATGACACCTCATTTTGTGGATTTTATTTTGTAAAATTTATATGGTTCCACTATTTCTCTTCTTGTAAATACCTACTCTAAAATGTTCATTTAATAAATTTTCTCTATGTTATATGTATCTTTTTATCTATCGGTCAAAGTGACTGTCTTTTATATATAAAGGCATGTTTGGATGTGTGTTTTGAAAACGATTATAATTTTGACTGAAGTTGTAATACAATTGGGCATACAAAATAGCCCCCTGGATCCAATTTTGTTGTTTGAAGTCAATGACCGACATTTTGATGAAGGTTTGGTTATACATGTAAATGACCACAAATGACGTTTTTTGAAACAAGGAGGAGATGGTCATGATATGGAAATAACATCCTATGTCATATAACCGGGACAATCGACGAGAGAATAAGCATATAGTTAAACATTTACAATAATAATTAAAAAAAGTAACTAACCATTCCCATTCAACAATCGCCTTCACATGCCTCTCCACCGCTCTGTAAACCTGGTCTAAGGCGTACAGGACCAAACCATACATACATTAAGCATTGTTATCCTGCAAAAAAGGCAATGTCAAGTTAAATACTATGCATTTTGAGCTATGAAATTGATAATCAGCAAAGTTTCTCATAATAGAACTTCTGATAGATCCTATCAACTTTGTAACTTTTGGTCTTTTTCCTCAAAACATTGTGATTTATCCTATTTGGTATATGTAAAATAAGTGCAAAGACTGAAACCTATGTCAGCTAAATACTAGTAATAATAAAGGAAGAAAATAGACAGCTTGAATCGTCATATACTCATATGTATTCCAAGAATATTACTAGAGTTCCAATCAAGTCTGTAATGTTTTCAAGTTAGTTTACCATTGATTTGATTCTCTAACCTACTTCACATAAACAGCTCACCCCTGTATATTGTTTATCAAACCTCAAAGGTTGTATTATTATAATTGTAATTGTGTCTTGTATATTAGATTGTATTTGTATATATACTAATATCATAGCTTGGAGACCAAGAAACTAACACATAAGATAATGGGTACGACATATCTATACAATTGGATTGACCCATATAATCTAACTTGGTCTAACACGCCCTCGCAAGCTAAGGAAGGGCAACAACTTGCAGCTTGAATCTTAGAAAGAGGAATCAAGGAGTTGGTAGTGGCTTTGTAAAGATATCTACAATTTGATCATGTGTAGATATATGTTGATCTCAAAGATCTCCTTGAGCAACCTTTTCTCAAACAAAGTGATAGTCTATTTCCATGTGTTTTGTATACGCATGAAAGATAGGGTTAGCTGACAAGTATGTTGTACCAAGATTGTCACACCATAGTATAAGAGTTGAAGATGAACGGATACCAAGCTCATGAAGAAGTGATTGCATCTATGAGAGCTCAACAACAGTGTCAGGAAGAGCTTTGTATTTAGCTTTTGTAGAGGAACGTGAAATCGTACGTTGCTTATGAGCGGTCCAAGATATAAAGTTTGAACCAAGATATATAGCAAACCCCTAATGGACCATTGATCATCTGAATACCCCGCCAATTCAGCATTTGAGAAAGATTCAAGAGAAGTATCGGGCCTACCTTTCAATAGCACGTTAGTAAAAGCTTGAAAGGTAGAACCAGAAGTACGACGTATGATCAAACCATGATCAACCATACCATGAGGATAACGTAAAATCTGTTAAACTATAGGCCAATGATTTTCAGTCGGAGCATGCATATATTGACATACCTTGTTAACATCAAAAGCTATGTCCAGCCGAGATAGGGTAACATATTATAAAGCACCCACTACATGTCGATATTTCACTGGATTAGAGAAAGCAATATTGTCATCTAAACTGAGTGAGCTCAAGGTAACCATGAGAGAAGATACGTGATTACAGTTAGAAAGACCAGCCCTTTATAATAGCTCTAAAATATACTTCTTTTGAGACAGGATAATGTTGGACACATGAGGAACAATTTTATACCCAAGAAGTAGTTAAGTAGCCTCAGATCTTTTAATGCAAAAGATGATCCAAGTTGACAATGTATATTGTCGACAATGCCCTTGTTATTACCTGTAAAGATGATGTCATCCATATATACCATAATATACAAAAGCATGTGTCTAAGTGAATAAATAAACAAAGATGGATCTATTTTGGAGGCTTTGAAACCAAGATCATAGAGAGCCTTGGAGAGGCGCACAAACCAAGCGTGCGACGCTTGCTTTAAGCCATAAAAGGCTTATGAAGCAAACATACATGATTTGGTCATTGTGGATCAATAAAGCCCGGAGGTAGTTTCATACAAACCTGCTCCTTAAGATTTCCATGAAGAAATGCATTCTGAACATTTAATTAGCGTAGTGGCTAGTTGTTAGTAACCGCAAGTGATAAAACAGCTCGAATAGTTATCGACTTGACAACCGGGCTAAATGTCTCATGAAAATCAATACCTGGTTGTTGTCGAAAACCTTTGGCAACAAATCTAGCTTTGTAACGAGTGATAGCACAATTCTTTTCCCGTTTTAACATGTACACCCACTTATAATCAACAACATTGGTGTTAGAAGCACGATGTACTAAAAACCACATTCCATTTTTTACGAGAGCATCATACTCTTCTTTCATTGCTTGACGCAACTTCGGAGAGTTGTTGGCAATGGTAAACAAGGTTGGTTCAGTGATGGTAGTGGGGAGGACGGTAGCATGATTTGCGGAAGGATTGTAGGGAACCCGTTGTTTGGGATTTTGACAAAGATTTGTGGGACGTTGCTGAGTGATGGGAGGCGGTGGTGGGGGTGGTGGTGTTGGTATTGATGTAGTCGATACGCTAGATGGTTGACCATTAGAAGACTCGGGAGAAGTTTGAGAAGTTAGACTCAACTGTGAAACTGATGATGGAGATGAGATCGGTGAGCGCGGTGAAGATGGACTTGGATGATCAATAGTAGGAATTATATACGGTGATTCCGAGGAGTAATAGGGAGATGTTTTTGAAGGGGGTAGGGAAGTTCTGTTAGGGATTTCAAACGGGAATTGTACTTCATTAAAACGAACATGTAAAGCCCTATAAAGACGCTCGATAGAGATATCAAGACAACGATATCCATATTGGGGGAGGGGGGGGGGCTGCAGCTAAGAAAGACACACAGAGTGGAACTGATAACGCTTAAATTAAGTATGTTTTTAGGAGCGTTATCCGTACTTTTATATAAGTTATTTGGCTATTTATATATGTTTTTGTTACTTAATTGTGCCAAAGTGTGTTTCTAAGTTTATTTGTAGCCAAGTACAGGAAAAGCAAGAAAAAATAACAAAAAGAAGTAAAAATGAAGATTTGTGCATGTACGAAGAATCCCTAAAAAAGACCAAGTTCGAGAAGCTTTTCAAGAGCAAAAGAGTTAACCATACCAGCTTCCAAGGCCCAAGATAGAGCTTAAATGAAGTTATATTAAAGTATAATGACCCACGACCAAGCACGACTCAAACGGGAAGCTAAAACGTAAAATCAAGAAAGTTGTACTTTGGGTCGAGTGGCCAGCCGCAAGGCTGGAAATCCAGCCGCCCGGCTGTGGCTTCGCTGACTTCTCCAAGTTTTCTTTAATTGCTCCTCTCTATGCCAAATCACTTGGGAATGATCAAGACTATTCTACAACCCTTCTCCCTGCATTTTATAACCCTTTTTGTTCAAGAAACTTGCTTGGTGGCCAAGGGCATTTCAAGTATAAATAGGAGTACCCATACCATTGTTTTTCATCATCCAATCATCATTCTCTTTACTACACACCACCAATAATTCTCCTTACACCCTAAGGATGAATTTACACCACCATTATCACTCCTAAAAGACCACACAACCTCTGTCAAATTTAGACGAAGGTTAAAACACATCAAAGAAGGTGTCACGGATCGTTTTCCTTTTGGTATGAAGCGTATAGCCGATTGGAGGCTTAAGGGTTGCTCTAAATCCTTCCATTACCTATTGTAATCATAATTGGGTAATTTACTTTTACGTTTTTAGAATGTTTATGATTGAGATGATTGATGTTACTTTGAGTTTTGTTGAAATAATCATGGAGTAGTTTTCTTTTACTTGTTTGGAATGATGTAAACATGGACATGGAGTGTTTGGTATTTTGCAATATTGAATTGTGGTTTTTCTTATGAGTTCAATTGGATTGATATGGGTCTAATTAGTTTGTTGGTAAATCATAACCAGATCTATAGGTCAAAAGGATTTTTGTTGTGGTTTGTTCCAAATATTAGCTAGCGTATATGTTTTGTATTTCATGACAACCATGAATAAACAAGTTTAATGGATTCATAAAGTTTAACCAAGAGTATAGGTCAAAAGGACTCTTATAAACTAATTGGTAAAATCATCTTTCTAACAAGTGGCTTGTAACGAATCGGTTTATAATAATGATCATAGGTCGAAAGGGTTTGTTAACCTAAACCGTGATATATGCAATTTCATGATATTACCCATTGATTGGAATTGTATGACTTTAGATTTGTTTGCTATTGCTTAAGTATCTACCCGATAATCCAACACTCCATTGATATGAATACTAGTTCCAAACAAGTAGTTTTAATTAATTGAATATTTTCTCGTTGAATTCGCATCATATTTACTTTTCAAGTTATTTGTTGCTTTCATGGTACTTTAGGACGTGACAACTAATTTACCACTTTCGTGTTATGTGTTATTACATAGATTCTTCATAATTGAAAACACCCAAATCCTAGTGAACGACCTCGGCTTACCACAACAAACTAGCTACATATAAAAGAGTCATACTTTCCAGTGTGTTCTTTGCTTATTTGGTAATTCGTGTTATAAATTTAAAAGTAGTAGTCGCGAGACACATCAAGTTTTTGTCGCCTTTGCCGGGGATTTGTTTGTGTTTTTATGTGTTTTGAATCTCTATATTTCATTTTATATCATTTGTGCTTATTTTGGCTTGCGAAAAAAATACTCAAAACCACCCAGACGGAACCAGCCGCCCGGCTGGAACCTCAACCGCCCGACTGCTTGCTCGTCGACCCAGAATCCTCATCCAGCCGCCCGGTTGGACTACTCTACCGTCCGGTTAGGACTCTTCTGATTAAACTTTTTTTTATTATTTGCGTTTTACCTCGTATTCTAGTTCAAGCCTTGTTTAATCTTGTTCCTAGTTGTGTTTTAACTTGATTAAACCCCTGTTTGTCGGGAAAGAACCAACTAAGTGCCCTTTTCATTTAGATCCCGAATAATCAAGCCCGAAAGACTTGAACCAAACACCACCCAACCGTCCCGTTTCAACCTTTTGTGCCACTTTCGTATTTCTATCCGCTCCGATTTGATCCTAAACCCCGTGGTTAGAACCTGAAATCTAGAAAACCGTCCGGTTTGATAGATTTGGTACAATATTCGTTTTGTGGTTTCGTTTGAGTTTTCTTTTAAATTTGTTTCTTAATTTGTTAGAAAATAGTTTTTATAAAATTGTCTTTATTATTTAAAAAAAGAGTATTTTAATTAAGTCATCTTTTTTTTCTCGTTTGTTTAGAACTTGTCAAAAACAAAGGTTGTCTTTAGAAGAGTTTTATCGCAACTAGTTTATTTTTCTAAACCTTCTCGTAGTAATAATAATATTAGTAACATTTTTATAGTCGTTAAGTTTAGTTTTCTTTACGTCATCCTTAAAAAAAATACAAAAAGATTTTTACTTTCATTTAGTTTTTATTTTTATTTCTTATGTCATTTTGTAAATCGCTCAGGGTTTGTATAAACCCACGTTCTTGGGTTAAACATCTCACTAGTCCGTTCCAAGAACTTAAACGTAAAGTCAAAAAGAGGACCAAGTCCGAAAAGACACCAAACGTACCCCTCGAAATCGAATCACCCGAACCATACACCAAACAACCGTTCATCGAGGAAGTTTTCGCTGTAAAATCCAAAATCCAATATTGATTGAAAAATTCGAAACTCCACCCGATTCCCCACCCGTAATCATCATTGATCCCGATGACCAACCTATGTGGTCAAGTACTATGACCGTTGCTCCAACACCTTATTCAACTATAATTTAACTCCTTATTTCCGACAATTTTCGTATCAAGGGTACCCACATACAAATGATTCGGGATAATTAATTGGATGGGTGAATCCGGTCTGATCCTCACCGACACGTTGCCTATTTTCTTGAGAGTAGTAACCTATTACAATATAGTGAAAATCAAGAGGAAGCAGTTATGTTGAGGACTATTCCTTTCTCGTTATCCGGAGAAGCTAAGACTTGGTTGAACGAACTTAATGAAGGAACTATTATTTCATGGAATGAAATGAGAGAAGCTTTTATAAGCCGATACTTTTCTCCCACAAAGTTTAGACGTCTCCTAAATGAAATTCATAGCTTTTACCAACTCACTCATGAAACACTCGTTGATGCTTGGCTCCGATTGTAAGAAATGCTTTGCAATTGTTACGGACACAGTCTAACTAAAGGAGCGATAATTCAAATATTCTATCGTGGTTTAGACGATCTAACACAAGGAATTCTCGACGCTGGAGGAATCTTTCTCTACAATACTCCTAACGAAGCTTTCAAAATCCTCAAGGACAAGGTCCTTCTCAAGCTCGATTTCTCAGATGATTCTCAAAACCCCAAACCAAAAACTATAATTTCTATCGGTGGAAGCAACATCGATCTTGATCACGCCATTTTGGTGGATAAATTCGAAGCTCTCGCTACAAAAATCAATTCCGAATGCTTGATCATAAGGAAAGAGCTCAAAGAGATACAAGACGATCGTAGAGACAACCACGCTTCACAAATCTACATGAGTGATGACACGCCGATGTGTGATCCCATGGAAGTGAATTACGTCAAAGAAAGATATCACGAAGGATATCACGATCGAAATTCTAGAAATTTGTACTCCTATCAAAACCGTAACCCAAACCTCAATAGAATGCCACATCCATCACAATATTTCAAAACACCCGAAGCCTCAACAGAGGAGATGATAAGAGAATGGATGGCTAGGCAGATGGAAGTGAATGAACGTATGAAGAATCAAGTGGTTGAATTGGAGAGTCGAATCAATCAAGGATTAAAAAAACCGCCAAGCAATTATCGTGAACTTGGAGAGGCAGTTTGAGTATCTCGAGAAAACCCAACATGCCAAATCCCTTCCTCATACCACAAGTACCGAACCGAGACATGAATTTGTCTACAACCCACTCTCAAACCGAAACGAGAATGATAAGGGTGATGTCAAAGCTATCGAGGAAGATGAGACTCAACCCATTCCAACTATGCCAAACCTAAACCTAATCAATTCTAACTCACCAACCGTATAACCTTTTCTTAAGGATTGCGCCGTGCATATCCCATACACTAATGCAAAGACGTTTGCAGACAATGTATTGCTGAATCACGTTGGTGACAAGGAGTTTAAATTAATTGATGGGGTTGGAATTGGAAGGATGAAAAACAAGGAGAAGGAAGACAATGGAGTGCTAAAGGAACCCAACAAAGAACTGAAGTTGAATGACAAAGTGATTCCTTATAACAAAGGAGTTTATCACTACCTATGGAACCAGATTGAAATTCTCCATTTAAATCTTATTATCAAAGAATCCTAAATATTAGGGAAGAGTCTAGCTAATGACTCAGAAATAAATCAAGCGCTTCTTAGGAGGCAACCCGAGCTTTTAATTGTTTGTTTGTTTTAATTTCTGTTTTGAATAAACATGTACACCTTTTAAGAAAATTGCTTTTTAAACTTGAAAAATCTTAAGTGTGGGGGGTTACATACTCGTAATGTTTAATATAATATTGTTTGTAGTATTTTTGTTTGTTTTGTTTTTGTTTGAATAAATTACAACAGGTAATGGAGAAGGATGCTTGGAGGAAAATTGATTGATCTCATAAGCTTATGCTAGCTTTTGCGTAGCATTTATCATAAGGAGTTCAATCGCAATTACTTTGGCCGAGGATTTTTGTTTCTCTTAAACTATTATTTATTTTCCCTATCTTACATACTTTGAAGTTTATTTATCACATTGACGATAATGCAAAACTTAAGTGTGGGAGGGGGGGGGGAGTAAAATAGGAAAAACAAAACCAATTTTTAAAATTTTTCCTAATTTTTGGGTCTATTTTAAATTTTTGTAGCACTTGTTTGCCCTTATGATCTAGTTGTTTTCACACGTTTAAGCAAAATATATTAGAATAACTAGATCAATCCACTTGTGAAAATACATAAAATTTGAAAAATTCGAGATGTGTCCCGGTTAATATTGCAAATCTATTCTAGGATCGATAACATTTGCTAGCGCATATTATAGCCCTTACCACTAAATTGTAAGGATTTGAGCCTATTTCATATATAACATACATCTTTTATGCTTGAATCTTTTTACTATGAGTGTTCCGGTGATTTTATTTATTCTAGAACTTGTGCTTGTAAATCATTATTAGATCGCAGTGAGATCACATTCGTGTGATATAAGTGTATATGCGTGATAAAGAGGCACCTTAGGAATAAAACCAAATGGCCTTCTGTTTACATCTAATGATATTTAGCTAGCCACATCGGTTAGTTAACCACGCATATGGACCCATTTATCAGCACTCACTTTTAGTGCTAGATAGCCTTAGTTCCCCTTTCGAGCCAATCTTTTCATTTTGTTACATCCACTAAAAAAGCAAAAAATATATATTTAACTTTAAACCTTAGCCTAACCCGTTGTCAAAGTCTAAATGGTTGGTTGCAAGTTGCTTGGTATGATGGATTGTTTTTTATGATTGATAGTTATGCCACACTACGACATTTGTGTGTGCCATTCCGACAAAGATGGAGACTGCAGCTTCTTATGTGTATTTTTGTGGTGTATGTTTATGCGAAGTGTGAGGGAGATGTGATGTATGTGAAAAAAATAAGTCATCAAAAAAAAGTAAAAAAATATGATGACAATTATAGCCAATGTGTTATATTATTTATGAAGATGAAGGAAGACGAAGTATGTTTGAGATATCGATTAGCCAATGTGCTAAGACGTGATATATATATATATATATATATATATATATATATATATATATA
>BQNB010210794.1:0-10244 GCA_026074375.1 Tanacetum coccineum
ATATTTGATAATTTAGTTTCTAGTTCTTTTTATTGGTGTAAATTCAGATGTAAAGCGTCGTTCAAGTGGGACGATTGGCTTAAGAACCCTTATATTGTTCTTGTTTGATCTAGCTCCTTGCTAGTGTTTTAATAAATCGCCGTTCAAAAAAAAGATCCTAAGAGGTCTTAAGAAGGCTCAAGTTCAGAAAGGAAGCAAAAGAAACCAAGAAACGAAGCCCCGGAGTCGTTATTCTAGGCGTACGAAGCTAAAAGTCTCGATTCTGACCCATTTCTAAGCTATAAGCTCAAGACCAGGTTGCCCATGACGAAGCCGTTACTTTCATTTCATATACATTTGCTATCAATTTCCCTATAACCGTTCAGGTGAGTTCATAGCCTCGCATTTCAATCTTTTTATAAACCCGCGAGGGGGATACATGCTATAAACATGAATGCAATTATTTATGTATGCTATTTCAATTTACTATTGCCTAGTAACTGCTTTGCCTTTAAGCCCATAATCATTGAACAGTTAACTACTCTCATAGTAAGAGCGAATGTGTGAACTTAGATCTATTTGGCGCTGGACTCCCGTTGGGTGTACCTGTTACGAGTAACCAATGGCACATTCATTCGAAATTACGCGATCACCCCGTTTTTATTTTTTTTTTATTTGGCAGGTTACCCGCAGGGGCTATAACGTATATCAGAACTAAGGATTCGGATTCATTCGGATTCATGAGCTAATGGCAATAATAAATTATGTTTTCAATACTGGGTGTATATCAACGTAACCCAAATATCGCATTTGCATTCAAATTATATTACTTAAACCTATGGATTTCACTCAACCTTTGTGTTGACTTTTTAGCATATTTTATCTCAGGTAACTAATGGCACGGAGTGGCGAGGACATGAAGATGGAAAAACCGTTATCATTCAAACTTTATTGTATAGATTTTAGGAACCTCTCGTTTGTAAAAACTCTGAAGAAATAATGAATGATAACTTATTTTCAAAAACGACTCTTTTTTATTCGTTTTCTATGATTATGACTGTTGTACCTTGAAGTAATACCCCGAATTAGCTTCCGCTGCTATATGTAAAAATGGGGGTGTTACAATAGAGACCAGGTTATTAAAGGGACTAAAAAAGTTAAAATTGAATATGATTGGAAAGCACCATTATGCAGTCATTGTAAGGTGTTTGGGCATAGTTTTGATCAATGTACTAAGAGAACAAAATCTGTAGAGGAATTAACACAGAAAGATGCATAGATTAAGAAAAGAATGGAGGAATTAGAATTTCAGGCTATGCAGAATAGGAATAAGAGAAACATCAGGAATGTGGAGGTCAATAAACAATGTGTAGCTCAAAATATGTATATGGATAGAAGGGTTGATACTGAGAATAGGGTGTGGCAACAGAAACATAGTGGAAGTAATACTTTGTCTGATATGGACAGAGTAAAGAATAGAGGTAATAAGGATAAAAGTTTTGATGAAGAAATCCCTATGTTGACAAAACAGAACAATCAAAATAGTAAAAATAAAGAAGTTGGGGAAAGTAGCAATAAGTTCTCTGTACTAAATAGGATTTGTGATGATGATACACAAGAACTAAACATGTTAAAAGATAAGATGCTAGTGGATAAATATTTGAACCTCAAGTAGTATCCTAGCATAAATGAAATGAAAAACTGGTCAGTGAGATGAGGAACTATTTTAAAAGATCATGGGATAGTGATAGAGAAAAAGAAAGCAATGAGATATTGGATAGGATGGAAGGAATTTTGAAAGATGTTTTAGAAGATGATTCAGTTGCAGCTAAGAATATCACTGCAAATGTGATGAATGGGAAGTGTAGTTCTATATTGAACTAAACTTGAGCTTCTTTATCATATGTTTATATGGATTATAAAATTGTAATTTAGAATATAAGAAGTACGAATCAAGAAAAAAACATAAAGAAGTCAAAAGATTTATTTATGAAGTTCATGAATCCAAACAACAGATGTTGTGTCTCATTGAGAACATTAAGGATCACAATAAAAAAATTTATAGTTTCATATATGCTTCTAACTCTAGTTCTAAAAGAAGGGAGTTATAGAAAGAACTAGATGTGGCTAAAAATAGTATTGGTGACCTTACATGGGTGTTAATGGGGGATTTTAATGTATCTCTGTATCGTAATGAACATATTGTTGGTAGGTATACCATTGATGGAGACATGCAAGATTTCATGGATTGTGTTAATTCTCTGGAAATTGAGGATGTTTGTAGTTCTGGATTACATTTCACTTGGATTAAATCTCCTTCTAGTCCTAATAATAGTGATATGAAGAAATTAGATAGAGTAATGGCTCATGAGAAGTTTATTGGTGCTTATAATTAGGCTTTTGCTATGTTTCATCCATTCCTTATGTTTGATCACAGCCCAGCAGTCCTTGTGATTCCCAATGCCATGAGTAAAAAGAAGAAATCTTTCAAATTTGCTAACTTTGTGGCTGAAAAAGAGGACTTCCTTCCTATTGTTGAACAAAGTTAGAATGAAGAAGTTCATGGTTGTAATATGTTTAAAGTGGTAAAGAGATTGAAGATGCTTAAGGTTTAGTTGAAGAAATTGTCTTGGAAGAATGGGAATATCTTTGATAATGTGGCAGTTTTAAGGGATAAGTTGAAAGATGCTCAGAATGCAGTGAATAAGAATCTTTATGATAATAACAGAAAGAGGATAGATGCCACTATTCTTAATGAGTATAATGAGGCTATGGTTGATGAAGAGAAATTACTTTTTCAAATGGCCAAAGTTGAGTGGCTTAATGAAGGTGATAAGAATACAGCATACTTTCATAAAGTTGTTAAAAGCAGGAAAAACAAAGAACGGGATAATAAGTATCAATAACAGTCAAGGTATTGCTGTTGAGGGGAATGATATTGCAGTTGAGTTTCTTAGTTACTTTGAGAAACTTCTTGGTTAATCTCAACATGTTGAACCCCTTGGTGAATTGGAAGGCATTTTTACTAACACTTTAACTCATGATGAAGCTTTGGAGATGGTTAAAGAGGTTACTGATAAGGAAATTAAGAATGTTATGTTTGATATTAGAAACTACAAAGCTCCTGGGTCAGATGGTTATTCTGCATGTTTTTTTAAAAGGCTTGGGCTGTAGTGGGCAATAAAGTGTGTAAAGCAGTCAAAGACTTCTTTGTGAATGGGAAGTTGTTGAAGGAAATTAATTCTACCTTGATTGCCTTAATTCCTAAAGTTAATCAGCTTAATAATGTCATTGAATTCAGACCTATAGCTTGATGTAATGTGATTTATAAGTGTATCAGTAAGATCCTAACTTCTAGAATAAAAAATGGGTTGAATAAGTTGGTTAACCTAAATCAGAGTGCTTTTATTCAAGGGAGGAGCATTCAAGACAACATTCTTCTAACTCGGGAGTTCCTTAAAGGATATAATAGAAAGGGAGGATCAAAGATATGTTCTTTGAAGATTGATATAGCCAAGGCTTATGATACAGTTAGCTAGGAGTTTCTTAGAAGCATCCTTACTATGTTTGGATTTCATAAGAAAATGGTTGATTGGATATGTACTTGTGTCACCTCAACATCTTTTTCTATCTGCATCAATGGGGAAATTCGATGAGGTAGCAAAACTTCACTAAGTTTTACAACTCCTTAGGCAGTGTACCTAACCGTTGTAGTGTAGTATAGTCAAGACATGGGGGTTGTTATCGTTTTCTAGGGGAATAGCGTGTGAAAGTCCGAACTAGATGTAACTAAGGTCTATAGGTTGAAAGAAGAATATTTTTGTATTTTTATATTTTATGAAAGAAATTTAAATCTCGGGTTCAAAGGGGGTTTGTTTTAAACTAATTATCTAATAATTAAACTAATCTAATGTGGAGAATTTGTATGATAAAAGAGAAGTGTTTACTTAATCATGCATGATCCTTAGTATGCTTCTCCTAACTCTATTGCCTTGTCGCACTTGAGATGTATGTGTAAGTATTTTCGAGAAGCATGAAGAATTACACGAAAACGCCGTCTACGTAATACCTTGCTAGGGAAACGCACAAGTAAGTTAGTATGAAGACTATTACAAGGCCCCTAGGGAGATAGACGCGCATTAAAATACTTAATGGTGATCATCCATAGATAGGTAAGGTAGTATGAAGCCTATTACCGATGGAATCCTTTCTACATAATCATGTCGCTCTAGATCTTTGATACACTTAAGTAACTAGGGTTCTAGAGTCTAAACATGCACACACATCAATCACGAAGCAATATTATTATGATCTACATACCAATTCATATGCAATCATAAGCAAACACTAATGAGATCTAGCCTAGCATGTTAAAGATAAGCAAAGCACAATAACCAATCAAACAATAAGACATATTGAAGTATTAAAGGATAAAAGAACTTTACTATATTGAAACAAGCGATCAGGGAAGGTACAAAAGGGTTGGGAAACCCTAAAATACTCCCAAAGTCAGCTACAAATCGTTCTCTACCGAACTCCACTCCTAATATGCTATATAAAACCCTAAGTTCGAGTTTGTATTTATAAGAAACAGAACCGTGACGGCGTCGCAAGCAGTGTTTTGAAAGGCTCATGGCACACTAAGGCACAAAGGGCTTATGGAGCCTTGAGGCGAGGCGCAGATCAAGGTGCGGGCTTCATGAATATGAGTCGCATTAAATTGAAGTAAATTATAATAGTTTAGGCAAAAATTTATAGATTAATAATGACTTGAATAACACTAAAATAATTAATGTATCTAAAAATATTGAATAGTTAAACCAAAAATATCAAGCAATGTATCATATTCATGGCATGACAAGATTACGTTATCTCATGCGTAAAATATAGGGAGGAGTCTGTATGCGCAGACACTTGAATTGAACGACCAAATACTCAAATTGATTGATTTATTTAGTTTCTAGGTAATCTATTATTAACATATGAGGGCGATGAATGTTAAATTCGAAAAGAAAGTTTCAAAATCCGTCACCTTTCCTAGGCGCGCCTAGGCTCAAGGCTCTAAATCCCAAGGCTCTGCGCTTTTTGTGAGCTTTGTGCATGTGCGGAGCCTCGATCTGAAAAAATCCCTAGAGCTTGAGCCTTAGAGCCTTAGAGCCTAGGCGAGCCTTAAGGCGCGCTTTTTAAAACTATGGTCGCAAGTAATACTGACGCCGTCGCGCCGAGAATCTTCTACGGTTTATTTATGACGGCTACAGTCCAGACGCCGTCACAAATTCTTCTGACGTGGTCGCTTGATCATCCAGACGGCGTCGCAAGTAATCCTGACGTCGTCTCCATCTTCTGTAAGTAATTCTTCAAGCCTTCGTTGTGTAAAGTTGCACTCTTGTCCCGTTTCTTCCAAAATAGAGCCCACGTCACGTGTATTTCCTCTAAATGTCTTCCAAGTGCTAAAAATGCAAAAATAAACGATTAAGCACATATTTTAAGCATTTATGCATGATTATAGGGGTTAAATGACCCCGAAAAAGTGTATAAAATTACACCTCATCAAATACCCCTACACTTGGGATTTGCTTGTCCCCAAGTAAATGAGCTTTTCTACCTAGACAATAGCAATATCGGGGGAATTTAACTTAATCTTTAAAGCTATTCGTGGCACAAGCAATTAGACCTCGTAACTAAAAGCACGGAAATTATACACTAGCACCTCACAATAAGTGTTTGGATTCTATCTTTCTCTTGGGTGTATAATGAATTATAACAATATGGGAAACGGAAAATTTAACACTCATTACCTGTCATAGCATACAAATTATCATAGGCTCCTGATCATCTCTCGATTCAACCTCCACCGCTAGGCGTAAGTACTAAAAGTTACTATCAAAGAGGTCTTTAAAGGGTTGTGGGGTGTAGGTGTAATATGATAAACATGGAAATGCAAACGGATGGGAAATATTTGAGGAGGGACTTTTTGGGTGAATTTGGGGTGAAGTGGTGAGCTAATTATTTATTAGAATACACGCTGATTTGGTTGCTAAGCCAAAGACTCAACCACTTGGACTACGATATACAAACTCTACCAACTTTATGGCAAACTCTTTCTTTTTCTTTTCTTGACTCTATGATAAACATAAACATAACATAAGCAAATGGCACTCCGTACATTTTTTTCTCTATTTTTTGTACACTTTTGCCCTGCCATTCCTTAAACATAATAATACATCACATGGGTTTTGTAGATACACCCCTACACTTGAACTTTTACATACTTGATACATGAACTAATCTAATGACCCGAATTGAGGTGGATCAAAATAACATGGAGACTATCAAACAAATATGGGGGTATTGGACTAACTTTTTCTTCCCTATTCTGACGCAAATTTAAATACTACCTTGATTACCAAATCGCGATCCAAAATTGTATTTACACAGGATAATGACTTAGCAACCGTGTGTACTCAAATAATTAACTGTGGGTTTATGCAATAATGTACTAACAACGAAGTACATACAAGTAGGTTAAGGCGATTTAGGTGTAAAATTGGTGTTAAGGGTTTAAACAATGTTCTTCATTTTAAGAATCTTGAATCATTAGAAAAATTACTGAGAACCGTGAAAAGGAAAGGCTCGAAGGGTTGTACTAGGGGAATCCTGCACTAAAAATGAGTGCATGGCAAGGGTGTGGGATAGTTATATAGTCGAGGTGACCATAATAACAATTACAGGTTTAAAACATGGGTTAATCCTTGTGCCTCTTATCATTTAGCAAATCCTAATACTCACTATGCGGTCTCGGGATGCACCACTAAAGCAAGTTCTAGAATTTAATACATTATCGCTACACTCTCATATAATTTAAAACCGATACTAATGCTCCAGAAAAGGCGACAAAATCACACATGCACGGACAAATCTATGAACGCGACATCATGCCAATTGCTCCTTCCTTAACTCGAGAAAGATAAAAGGTAAATTTATCTTAGGTATCAAGATGGGTTTCACGAATTCCTAAAGATTCTAGGGGGCGATTCAACAATTTGGGGGTGGAATTTTTTTAAGTGGTAGGGTTTTTGTGCTAATCATATAATTCCCTATCCAATGAGACGCTACTAGTACTTAGTTTCACCGGTATGTGCCATAAAAAAATTAAATTGGGTCAAAATTACTTTCTACACTATGTTTTGATATATTACTCGTCGTTTTAGGGACAAAGCAAATACAAATGAAAGAATAGTTTCTAAGGCTTTTATTTCCCCTACACTTATTACGAACATTGTCCCTAATGTTCTACAAAGTACCCGTAAACGAATAAAGGAAAAAGAAAAAGAGTGAAAGAAACTAGTACTCCCCTAGTTTTGCTCAATGATGGAGAAGAAACAAATGATCTCGGCTAAATCGTCATCCAAGAATCGTCCACATGAAACTCCTAAAAACTCCTGGGCTTCTCTTCATCAAATATATCCTGCATATCAAAGACAAAATACAACTATACCTAGCGTAAAATCGGCGGAAAATAAATACAACTATATGATTTAGGGTCTTTTATTCTACTAAAACAACCAAAGGATAGGATGAATGTGTTAATGTAATTGTGGTTTTCTGTAGGTTTTAAGCAAGTTACAAATTCCGGAAATTATACAAAATTTTCAACAAAAAAAAACGAATTTAGTTGTAGCAGGGTGGTGATGCCGTCAGGATAAATCCTGACGCCGTCTCCACCTACTGTAAAAAAATCTTTTCTTGAAAAATTTCTGCACGCAAGTCCCATTAGTATTTCCTGCAAAAATTTACTACAAAAACCATAGAATTTATTAACACAATCATATGACTCAAACAAACACACAAGACGCGAATTAATCCAAATTATTTATTTAACATGTTTGAAATGGTTCTTATAGATCGGATATTTCCCTTACACTTATTATGCAAAATACCTTTTATTGAGATTAAGACGAAGTTAAAAACAAAACAAAGCATAATTACAAAATTATTTTCAAACAATTAAAATAAACAATAAAGAATAAAAACACACGACACACCTAAAATGCAATAATTAAAATATTAGGTTGCCTCCTAATAAGCGCTTGTTTTTGTTCGAGTCACGAGCCTGACTCTACCCTTATTTAACAAATACTCTACTCTTATTTAACAAATAAAGGAGAGGGTTCCCCTACACTTACGGTCAAGTGTGGGTGTTAGTAACGATACACACCATTGCGGTAAGAAAGCGCCTTATGTTGAAAAAGTGATTTTGAATTATATGCTCTAAATGGTGTGTTTCTTTGATCCTAACCTTTTCTAATTCATTTGGTCCAATGGGTAAACTAAATCATTCTCCTAAGAAATCATCTTCTATCACCTCAGAATTTGAAAAACTCTTAGTTAGAAATCCTAGTAAACCTAGTTTAAATCCATAATGTTTCTTAGGGTCATCTAAACATGGGTGATAATAACAATACACATCCTTATGGTGAAAAGATGCCACATGAGGTGAAGGTGGTGTATGAATGGTCAAAGGATCTATTACCTTCATCCTAAAACTATTCGGGCTATATGTTTTGATGGGTGGTTTGGAGCCTCTTTCTTCTCCTAGACTTACATCTAAGGATGGACAATTAGGTAAGGGCTGTGGTTGAGGCTTTGGTTCATCAAAACTAGGAACTTCCCTAGAACTAAGAGGAATGTCATGATTACAGGTATTCAAGCCTAAATCCCCTAGTTGTGTTGTGTTTAAAGGTTCTACCCCCATCAGGATTCTTATAGTCTCTTCTATTTCATCCGGGTAAGTCACGGGCGGTGTGTATTCCTCAAATGATGGTAGGACTTGTGGGGTACTTTGTGGGCTCGTACTTCTTACCTCATTACTCATCATACCTAGACTACCTATAGGCTCGTCATATGCATCGGTAGAACCTAACCATGACATGCACCTAGGCATCTTAACCATAACTATCTCACTTTCTAAATCCTCCTCATATGTTTTCTTAGGCGGTGACTTAGATAACTCAATCATATCATCTATCTTATGAGTCTCCTCATAGAAAGTTTTCTTCTAAAGTTGATAAGATCTCAAAGGAGGTTCATCACTATCTTGTTTAAAAGGGGAACCTTGCTTCAAGGTTTCAGCTAACCATCTTAATTTATCTAAACTAGAGTACCTATAATTATACATTTTAAATGACAATTTTATTTAGAAAATAAACAAGAGGGTTTTTACAAACAAAGGGAATAAGAAGAGATAGACTACGAGAAAGCTAATTGACAAGAAATTAAAATCTCGTTTGAAAGGATTCAAGTGAGTAGACCTAAGCTAAATAAAATATGAAACCTATACTATTCTCCGGTAGTGGCGCTAAAAACTTTGATGAGGTAGCAAAACTTCTCTAAGTTTTACAACTCCTTAGGTAGTGCACCTAACCGTTATAGTGTAGTATTGGCAAGACACGGGGGTTTTTATCGTTCTCTAGGGGGTATAGCATGTGAAGGTCCGAACTAGATGTAACTAAGGTCTATAGGTTGAAAGAAGAATATTTTTGTATTTTTATATTTTATGAAAGCAATTTAAATCTTGGGTTTAAAGGGGGTTTGTTTTAAACTAATTATCTAATAATTAAACTAATCTAATGTGGAGAAATCGTATGATAAAAGAGAAGTGTTTACTTAACTATGCATGATCCTTAGTATGCTTCTCCTAACTCTATTGCCTTGTCACACTTGAGATGTATATGTAAGTATTTACGAGAAGCATGACGTTACACGAAAATGCCGTCTACGTGATACCTTGCTAGGGAAACGCACAAGTAAGGTAGTATGAAGACTGTTACATGACCCCTAGGGAGATAGACGCGCGTTAAAATACTTAAAGGAGATCATCCATAGATAGGTAAGGTAGTATGAAGACTATTACCGATGGAATCCTTTCTACACAATCATGTCGCTCTAAATCTTTGATACACTCAAGTAACTAGGGTTCTAGAGCACACACATCAATCAAGAAGCAATATTATTAGGATCTACATACCAATTCACATGCAATCATAAGCAAACACTAATGAGATCTAGCCTATCATGTTAAAGATAAGCAAAGCACAATAACCAATCAAACAATAAGACATATTGATAGATCAAAGGATAAAAGAACTTTACTATATTGAAACAAGCGATTAAGGAAGGTACTAAAGGGTTGGGAAACCTTAAAATACTCCTAAAGTCAGCCACAAATTGTTCTCTACCAAACTTCACTTCTAATAAGCTATGTA
>BQNB010210795.1:0-10244 GCA_026074375.1 Tanacetum coccineum
CCTTTTTATTTTTCTTTCTATTTTCTTATCAAATGTGTTGTGTTGAGAGAGGCTTGTACTCTCTCTGATTTCTCGATGTTTGTGCTTGTTTGTTATGATTTTTGCAGGATTCTCCCAACAAATTCTTTGAAGCCTCTCGTGTTCGGTTGATTTGTCCCGTTCAACTCGAGCTTCTCATCCTTTGTATAAAATTAGTTTGGGGAGATCCATATCCTTTCGTCTTATCGATTAACGTTTATCTTTGCATACCTCATAAACGGCTTAGATTTTCGTAGAGACCCGACTTTAAACATTGAGGACAATGTTTCGTTTTAGTTTGGGGAAGGGAATCTATCGATTTGATGTTGCTTGCTTATTGTTTTGTTCTCACGTACCCGTTTTCCCACAAAAATAGCAAAAATTTTAAAATTTTTTAGTCAATTATTTCATATAAAAAAAAAATAAAAAAAAATAATAATATAAGTGTTAAAGACAAAAATGTATGTTTTCCGTTGGTAAGAATAAGAAGTAATTTTTGACCCGATCGAACGTGTTGAGTTCTAGCTTTTTCCCTTAACAATTAATGAAGATAGTTTATGCTAGTCTCTGTTAGACTTTAAACATGCTAGCCTTGAAAATCGTATTAGTAAATGATAAACTTCTCTTTGTGCTAATCTCAAGAAGATTTTAAATATGCCGAGTTGGATTTTATATAGGCTAAGTATTTGCGAATTTCTTTTGCAAAGAATAAGAAATGATAGTGTTGTTTACGAATTAGGATGCTAAACAAAGTTTATTTGGAAAACTTAAAGGCTTATAAGAATAACTTGTGGTTTTTCTTCCCCGGAGTTCTTAAAATGATTAATTATACGTGTTCTCTTTAATTTTTACAAATTAGAGTTTTACTCTTAAAAGTCTAATCAACATATTTAGAGAAAAAGCTTTATCGATGAAGTCGACATCATTTGTAAATAAGAATTTTAGTTCAAGTTTATACTTTGGTTTCCTAAAACGAAATTTTTACTATTTGCAAAAATATGGTGTTATGAATAATGTTTTGCTTTAAAAAAAATCTATAAAAATATATAGTTGGTGAATAAAAAGGATGCAAGTTATAAATCCTTAGTGTTAATAATTAATATACAAACTCCATCGTAATAAAGTACATGGGCATTTGTCGGTTCGTTCCCGATGTGACATCGAAAGAAAGGATGGAGGATGTATATTTAGGGTTGGTATCATAATAAGTACGCGAGCTCTTGTCGGAGGCGAGGCCGATGTGTCGTCGAAAGAAAAGTGATACGAATTCCTAGCCTAATAAAGTAAATAGAAATAATAATGTTGCAAAGTTAGAAAATAAATAGTAAAAGTTTCATTTTCTAATTTGAGCTAAGGTTTGCAAAAGTCTACAAAGCCTTTTTCATCAAAAGTTCATGCGTTTCGATTAGTATTCTCCAGATGGGGTGTCAAAAGCCTTAGCACTTACCCGATGACGGTGGGATCGCTAGAGAAGAAAGTCATGAATGGGACAAGTGAACCAACGATGTCTTAGCTAAAGAGGTTTTTGTTTGCTTTGAGTTGTGATTCTACTAAGTGATTAACATATTAGCCCAAAAGGCCCATGTGTAAAGCTTGGTCGGATGTCAACTATCTAATATGTGGATTTAATGGTTTAAATTAATTTGAACACATACACCTAAATTTATGATTTATATCGGGAAGAGGAATTCACAAGTTGTAATTATAAGTAGTCTTAGCATCTTAGTTCGTAATTAGCAGTGATCTTATTTTTAAGCTTAGCATGGGAAAAGTGAAAAATCGGGGATGATGAAGTTATCTTTTAGACACTTAATTGTGCTTTTTGTTCTATGATCCTAAAAGTTACCAATGAGGTAATGAAAACAATACATTATGTCAACACAAATAAATTATAGTTAGATAGTTAATTATCAAGAAAAAAAAATCTTTGAAAATGGGAAGTCGGGTGTTTTATAACTTGTGATCTCTTAACTCTCTCATCAAAAATCTTTGCTACTTTTCAAAGGTTTAGTTTGAGGAATTTCGAGGTATTTGGTTATAAGGCATGTGATATTGCGTGAGGACACACAATCGTTTAGTTTGGGGAATTTTGATAAGTGTAGAATACACATATCCATTTATGCTTAAAATGACCCAATTAAACCCAAAACAGACCAAAAATAGCAAAAATATGCTTGTATTTGTGTTTTGTGTGTGCAGGTATGGATAAGTTAAAAAATCACAAGAAAGCAGTCAAAAACAAGCAAGCACGGACACGAGAACCAGAAGAGTACAAAGCCGAAGCCAGAAAAGCCAAGCCTCAGTCAAAATCAGCCAAAGTCAGTCAAAGATGGTCAACAAAAGTCAACAAGCCCCACAATATTCCATTTTAACCCTCTAAGTTTCACAAAAGTCCAAGAATAGCCCCTCTCCTCTTAACGGGCCTTAAAAACCCAAATGGGCCTCACCCGGATCTCAAAAGCCCATTTAACTTAGCCCATTTCCTTTTATAACAACCACAAGGGCCAAACTTGCTATTTTCAAAAGTCAATTATAACTCGAAAAGGGGAGAAAGAACTCAAGGACCATTTGTGCAATTATTCCAAAGACCAACGATTTTAACTGCCAAAAAAAGGGCGCGAAGGGTTTTTACTATTCACCCATCGTCCCCCTTTCACCCCACAATCAAAACAAAGGGCTTTTGTAAATTAAAGGGTGCGTTAGTCAATTCAATGAAGCCCAAGTACAATGGCAGGGTCAAATGGGTCAAATCAAGAGTCTTACTAGCTCACTCTTAAGCATACAGCACACACGGCTACAAAAGAAGCACAAATTCATATGGGTTTTTGTACTAAATCACCCACAAAAGAAGCACAATGTCACATCAAAGGAATACCAGCCTGGCAATCCTCAGGTGTCCACAAATCAATCCAACGGCCACAATAAAAGCTCAAATGATTGAAGAAATGATTGGTTGAGATTAAAAGTTTAGAGAGCAAGGCAAGAGGGCTAGAATCTTCTTTGTTTAGCTATAAATAGAGCCTCACTCTCACACGCATGTATAGAATCGAGTAGTAGCTTAAATTTAGTTGTAGCTTAAATTTTCAATTCCTAGCTTAAATGTTATTAATCTTGTAAATTTTCCTTTAAAAAGTATTGTAAGCAAGTTTTTATTAATGTAATTCAGCTTTTCTAAATCACACCAAGTCCTTTTTTACATAAACTCTCTTAATAAGCTAATTGTCCAATAAGCTAATAAGCTATTTAAAGCTCTTATCAGCCTATAAAGCTGAAATAGGTGCATATTGAATTCAGTGAATTAATCTTACCTCAACCAAAATATAGGTAAAATCAGTTTTACATTCTATTCATGGATCTTAGTTGGATTAGAGCTTTTTGAAGGGGAACTAAACTTGGAAGAGATCCCAAGGAACTTTTACAACCCTAGGCTTATTAATAAGCTATGGAGCTTGTACTGCCATTATTTAGACCTCCTGTTTAGCTAGAGGCTAAAGTAAGTTTTGACTTTAAATTTTCTTATGTCATTTTCAATACCCCCCCCCGCCCCCCCCCCCCCCCCCCCCCCCCCCCCCCCCCCCCCCCCTCTAAGCTTAAATTTTCACTACATACTTGCTTATTGCTTATTTGCTTATTAAAGTTGCTTATTAGTGTTTATTTATGCCTTAACTAGCTTAATATTCATAGTTGCTTATCTGTTTTTTGATTAAATTAGTTTAGATCTTAGTCTTACATATATTTGTCTTAAAAACCTCTAAAAAACCAAAAATATAGTAAAATATTATAGATCTTAGATTTCATGCTTAATTATTTTGTTAAGTCTTGTAATTTTAAGTTTGTTTTTAATCTAGTTTTTTTTATCTGGTATTAGATACTTGTTAATTAGATTTTGCAAAATTAAGCTTTATTAAAACCTGCCAATACATTAAAGGGGTGTTTGGTTTAGTGCACTTTGACCTCTAAAAGTCATTTTCACTTGTGCAATTTTCTTGAGTTAGTTGTGTTTTAGCTTAAGATCAATAGGGAATTAAATTTTAGAAGTTAGTTTTAAGAAATCAAAAAGTTATGGCTTATTATGTTGGTTCCAGCACCAGGGCACTTTAAAACTTTTAGTTTAAAGATTAGGATTGCTTATTTTTATTCTAGGTTCCCTTTGGCTTTGGTGTGCTTAAATTTGGACTTAACTCACTCAATTGAGTGTGTTTTAGTGCAGGCTTTACTCTTTAGTAGCCTGCACTATAGTGTTGCACTTGTGCAAAGTGCACCAGTACTAACCAAAGGGTTAGTACTGCTAGGTGCAGTCATAGTCTAAACTAGAGCTACTTTTGGCTAAATTCTATTAGTTAAGTAAGTAAGTATTTAGGATCTATATCAAATAGATTAAGTTTTAGTTATAGCTTATTAATGAAATTAGTCCCTGAAATATGCATTTATTCCTAGCTTATCATCTACCTTAAATTTAGCTTATCAAAAGTCACAATACTCACAAAACATCCCAAACAGTTAGTGAACTTAAGTAGTAGTTTTTAGTTTGTTAAATTTAGCTTTATAAATCTAGATTTTTTTGTTCATGAGATCATTATGCATGTATGCAAAAACGTTTTTAGAGTGTATTAACAATGCATAATAACAATTTTATTGTGATTCTAACATGAGTGATTTTGAAAATAAAATTATGGATTTGTGCGAAAACAATTTTTGACAAAACACACTTCAATCTTGCAAATCCTATGTCTACGGGAAGCATATTAGTTATACATTGTATTCTAGTAGTCCTAATTGTACACAATTGCAATAAAAATAAAAAATCCCCAATTTTAATTTTTTGTGCTCATCATGAACCCAAGACACAAATTGAAAGAAAATGGATGAAATGAATTACAATTGATGATGTTAATGATGTTAGGAATGACTGTAGGTGTTGATTTTATCTTCAATTTGAGGTAATTTGGTCAATTTTGAGTTTTTGAAGTGTTTTGGTCATTTTTGTCGCTGCAGCAAGAAGGAAGGGGATGTTTGGTTTTATGTTTTACAAAGTTTAAAGGTGACAAACATATGGTCTCACTGGTGGCGGTCCCATATCGATATGGGGCCGCTCGTTTTAATTCAAGGGCCGCCGAATTTTGACAAAATTTTGACAAAGAGGAGCGACGTTTTAATTTGCATTTCGAGAATTAAAATGCTCAAATTACTTCGGACGAAGTATTTAAGTTGACGACACGAAGTGGAACACGGACTAGAATCGAGACAGAAGGAAGAAAAGACGATTAATGGAATGTGTTCCATCATTCCTATACCAAGACGTAGATAGTTAAACGATTCACGTTTAAGGGGTTTAGTAAGAATGTCGGCGATATTATCGACGGTCGACACTTTTTCGATTGAGATATGTCCTTTCTGGACATTATAACCTTACCCCGTTAGTCCTCAAAAGGACTAACGGTGCAAACACCAACCTAACTTCAAGGGCAAAAATTGTAAAACTCAAGGACTATAATTGCAATACATTTATATAACCTCAAGGACCACTCTTGCCATCTTTCCAATCTTTCAAAAATTACGGAAACAACTGTACATCCCCTTCATGTGCCCTGTCCTCACTACCCGCCAAAACACTCCAACACTATTCCCCTTTCTTCTCCCCCTTGTCGACCAACCTTATCCCTCCCCTTATTGCCACCTTGGCAATCCTTTGCATCCTTATTCGTCAAGGAATCAAGACAAAAGATGAAGGGCTTTGATCATATGACATGGACACTACTCATTTTGGATGGCTATGATGACTCTTGGAGCCCTCTCACACAACAAACACACCTGCAAGAGCTCTCACAAAGAAAGCACAACTCCTAGAATCTTCTTTTGATTAGTATAAATAGGTTCATTTGTAAGCCTTTGGGCAAGTTAGTTTTTCTTAAGTTTTTTCACCTAGTTGTAATTTTCAGTTTATTTTTAGTGTAACTTTTTAATATTGTAAGGTTTTCTTTATGAATTAATGAAATTTAAAGTTTTATCTTAAATCCCGTTTTACTCATTTGTGTTTAAAAGCTATCAAGAATCTTGCATAAGCCTTTATTAAGAACTTATTTAATCATATTGTTAAACTGTTTTCATTTATATATAAGGTATTTAAGAAAATTTTACAAAAATACAAAAAAAATATCACCCTCAAATACCACAGCTTTTTGGATGATAAGCCGGATTTGGATGGGCTTATGGACACTACTAGCTTATCTTTGATAAGCTAGAGCTAGTAGATAAGCTTTTTTTGAGCTCATTTGCCCTGTTTTGAGCAAGGGCCTTTGTAACTTTCCTTTTTCCAAGTTTTTAGCTTATTTACTATTCAACTGCTTATTGTGCTTATTATTTGCTTATTGCTGCTTATTTGTGTTGTTGATTGCTTATTTATACCTGCTTATAGTTTAGATATCATTTGTTTAAAGTTTTCTTATAATCTGTCTTGAAATAGCTTATAAACTTGCATAATCTGTTTCAGCTTATTTGTTATTGAGATTTGCTTAATATTGTTTGTTTTACTTATTTAATATCTGGTCTTTTGAATTTGTGCTTTAAATAAGCATTAATCTCTTTAAAAAAGCCAAAACAGTTTTTAAAGGGGTGTTTGGTTTAACTGTTTTCATGGGTCAAAATTGCATTTTGACACTTGAGTCAGTTTAGTTTAGCTTAAATTAGTCCAAAAGTTCAGTTTGTTTAAGTTTTTAAGTGTTAAATCTCATTTTCAAGGTTTTAAGAGTTTGTGGTTTGAAACTGTTAGCTTATAGCTCATTGCATTTGCTTATTTGTTTGTGCTTTTGCTTATTGTTGATTTGTGATGTTTTTTGTGTTTATGCATGTCTTAAAACAGGTTAGAAACAAAGGAATATAGGCCTGCATTTGTTGTTTGTATTTTGCCAATGCTGTCAAAATTTGCTAAGTGTTCAAAAAGTTTGAGAAAATGCTTTTTCAATTGCTTATTGTGACTTATCCTGAATTTCAAACTCTCTTTTGATTGTTGATATAAGCTCTTTGAGGTCAAATCTCAATCTGTTTGTAGGTTATAAGTTCATAAGGTTCTGTTTGTTTGCTTATTTTTAAGCTCAAAAGTGGTGATTTGTTAAGATTACAAAAGTTTGCAAAAATTTGTCTAAGTGTCAAAACAGTGTGAGATAGCTTTTTCATGAAGCTTTTTAGTGCTTATTTGAATTTCAAACTGCTTTTTCATTGTTGCTTATTGTAGCTTTTTGGCCATTCTTTTTAGTGGTATAAGCCACTAAGCCATAAGGATCATTTTTCTAGCTTAAAAATAAGCTAGAAAAGTCCCTTTTGGCTGTTTGCTTAACAGTTTTGGTCAAAAAGCTACTTTGCTTATTTAAGCTTATTTGCTTATTGCATTTGCTTAATTTAGGTTTAGTATAGCTTATTAGGTTAGTTTAAGTCAATTTAGCTTATTTTCCTTTAGTTTAGAGCTTATTTGAGCTTATTTGCATTTTAGCTTAAAATTTCTAAGTTTTATAGCTTTTTGATTATTCTGTCATTCTAGCTTATTGTAGTTGCTTATTTTTATTCTTAAGTACTTTTTAGAGATAGCTTATCATCTGCCTTAGCTTATTTCTCTTTGTGGTTTGCTTTTTAGTACTTAATTAGTAAAACAATTAGCATTTTAGACTTAGTGAAGTTTAGGCTTATTCTGTCACTTTCTTAGCTTATTTTAGTGCTTATTTGTGATTTATAAAAAAGGTGTTTTTGTAAAAAGTGCTTATTTTTTAGTCTTTTAAAAAGTTGTAAAAAAATGGCTTTTAAAAAACATTTGGGAATTGGGGGAAGTCCCAGGTGAGCAAGGCTCGAACCCGGGACCTCACCCCTATTTAAAATTTGACTTTTTAGATTTGCTTTCGCAGGGTTAAAATTACAAAATTTGACTTTTTAGAGAACGGGATTGAATCCCGTTCACGTTTTTAGTGTTTTTAAGCCCTAGACACCTTCGTTTTTGGTATAGTTTTCTTTGTCCTAGCATTTTAGTTAATTTAGACTCATAAAAACCAAAAAGATCATTTTAGGACTAAATTTTGATAATTTAGGGGTTTTAAGGTCCCGTTTAGGATTTCCGGTTTGCGTTTTTAGTTAAAATTAGTTTTGTCTTAATAGTTTTTAAGTGTTTGCCTTAATTTTCCCGTAGTTTTAGAAATCCAATCATAATCTTGTTCCATTCAAGCATCGATTATCAAAACGACTCTCGACTTTCAATTGCATTCCTCGTTGGGGATAACGACCCGAGAATCATACTCCCGGTTTACTACAATTGAGATTTTTGATTCTTAGTATATATTTATATATTTATTTATTATTATATATAGTAAAGGGATCTCAATCAGTTTTTAGCGCCGTTGCCGGGGAGGATTGTTTACGATTGTTGAGCCGTTTGACAATTTGTGTTTGAAGATCTTTCCGTGTAAAGTTATTTTGTTTATTTTCATAAAAAAAATACAAAAAGATTTTTCTTTTATTAGTATATATATAATATATAAAAAAAAATCAAAAATTAAAAAACATTGTCCATAAAAAAGAAATAAAATTCACCATCAATATAATACTTTCCATTGAAGTATTATCATTAATAAGTTCCCGAACTAAAGAATAAAAACTTACCTTTTGTGTCTCTCGCGAGGTACGGTTTTCCTTTGAAAGTTAAACAAACTCTAAGAGGGGTATAAGGCGGGTTGTTCCTAGGAAATACGACCTTAAAGGAGAAAGGTTTTTAATAGCTTCGCGCTTTCCTACTCCTCCGCTCCTTTGTGCGTTTTTCTCTTTGAAGAGTTACCGAGAAGCGAGTTGATTATTAGGTTTAAGTACCTTATCTCATTGTCAGTTATTAAAATATATTGTGAATTCATTGTTGAAAAACCAAAAAAATATAAAAATTAAAAAAAAAATTAGTATAAATTTTCTTTTTACATTTTAGTGCATGCGTACTCATTCTCAATCTCGTAATTCTAACCGTCAACAACAACAAGTCCCACCGACTTTTGTTGGACCATTTAATCTTGTGGTACGATGGCCGATAATCGTACTATGGCTCAATTGCTCGAAGCACCCACCGAGGGTTACGAGGATGCCATCGTTGTTCCCGGGATCACCGCGGACAACTTTGAGCTTAAGCATGGTTTGCTTACTTTTGTTCAAAACAAACAATTTTTTGGACATGACAAAGAAGACCCTCATGCTCACATTCGATATTTCAACAAGATCACTTCTACGATGAAGTTCCCGAACGTCCCGAGTACGTCGGTTAAGCTTATGCTTTTCCCATTTTCCCTCGAGGGTGCTGCCCGGATTTAGGTTGAAAAAGAACCCACTTGATCGATTCTTACATGGGATGATCTTGTTTCGGAATTCATCAACAAATTCTTCCCTCCTTCTAAAACAACAAATCTTCGAAATGAAATCATGAGATTTCAACAACGATTTGATGAAACTTTCTACGAGGCATGGGACCGATTCAATGATCTCCTTCGGGCATGCCCACATCATGGATTTTCAAAATTACATCAACTCGATACTTTTTATAATGCTTTGAACTCTAATGATCAAGATTCGTTGAATTCCGCCGCGGGTGGTAACTTTGTGGATAAAATGCCTCGTGATTGCCTAAGAATCATCGAGAGCAAATCCAAAGTTTGTAATTCACGTAACAAACCGGTTGTTGCTAAAGTGAGTTCGAGCTCTTCCACCCCCGGTATTTCTCCTGATGTTGCCGAACTTAAAGATATGGTGAAAGCCTTACTTCTCGATAAGAAAAATCAAACCCAAGCTCCCGCTCCCGTAAAAGCGGTCGAGGAAAGTTGTGTAACTTGCGGTGGTGCTCATTCTTACCGAAATTGTCCCGCCACCGATGGCAACGTTTATCGTGACAATATTCAAGAGTACGTCTCTCAAGCCGCCGCTGCTAATTTCAATCAAGGAAATACCAGTTACCGAGCCCTGATTGCTAATCAAATTCGACCTCCCGGTTTTCCACTTGTTCAAAACCAAGGAAATAACCAAAATCGTTAAAACCAAAACCGGGGGACTAATTACAACCAAGGCCAAATTTATCGACCCCCGATTAACCAACCCCCGGTTCATCAAGCTCCACCTTACCAAGCTCTGGCTCCGTATGTAACACCCCAAAAAATACAACAATGCAGCGGAATACCACATGGGGTGCTACTTCATAATACACAGCGCTAGATACA
>BQNB010210798.1:0-10244 GCA_026074375.1 Tanacetum coccineum
GGGCAACTTGAATTGTTTTTGGGTTATATAAGTAGTAGTATATTTATAATATATTAATTATTTATTTACCTAGAAAAGGAAGCTGTCATTGCACCATTCTCTATGACTTCCCACAATGCATAGTCTATCATCTGGATATATTGTTCAATCCACATCCTTCATATCTCATACTCACCAGGTTTGAGCATGAGAACTTTGGATGCAGCCACCATGTGTGCAGAATCTTGATCCATATCTTTTAGCAAAAACGGGTTCTTCTTATTCACAGCTTCTCAACAAGCTCTGATACCACTTGTTGATCCCACTTCAATAGATCAAATTCTTTAAGCTTGTTTAAGGTTTAGTTATATTAGATAAATCTAATACAACTATAGTAGAAATTGTGTTTGAATGTATTAAAGATTATGCGGAATCTAATCTTTAATATTAAGAAGAATTATTAATGAAACGGTAATTCAATGAACATACAATTCAACAAATAAGCTCCAATATTATTATTGATAATAATACGAATACTCTTAAAGTATTAGCGTTACAAAGACCTTGAAGCTATGAATTATACGTCTAAGACTTCAAAAGATTGATAAAAAGATAACAAACTCTATGCCCCAAGACCTCCTTTTATACACCAAGGAGCCCTAGTCGGCTTACAATACTTTCCTAAGTATCCATAATCTTTTCAATAAACAAATAACTTAATACATATCATATAAACAATACTAACAATAAACAATACTAACTTATTAACCTCAACAACATTAATTTATCTTTGAGCAGTCTTAACCTTGAGCAGTACTAATATTCACTAGCAGTAGTAACTTTGTACTAGCAGTAGTAAACACTTAGCATATTTTCACTAGCAGTACTAATATTCACTAGCAGTAGTAACTGTGTACTAGCAGCAGTAAACACTTAGCATATTTTCTAGAAGCATGGGTCATCGTCCTGCTAGTAGTTTCATGTAATCTGTATTTTAGTATTTAGATAAAGGATATTGTCAAACAATGTTATTTTATGAATTGAAGTATTTGATATGATTCATTTTCATTATAATTATTGGTCCTATTTTTGCATGTTTAATCCATGAATAAAATGTTATTCTAAATAGTCTATGTCGATCAATTATATGGGAATATAATTGAATTAAGACATATTTGAGTGTTTGGTTATATTCGTAGAATATTTAAAGAACGGTTCTCCATCTCACACGATATTCAATAGATTTGCATGTCGGACTTCTCCAACGCAAGTCACTCACTTTATGGATCGTCGTCATCAAGTGAAACTTGTAAATGATTTACGTTACTAAATCCTTAGACTTGAGATGCAAGTTAGTTTTATGTATGTGGATGGTACTTTTGATTTACTTCTAAAACTACCGGCAACAAGGTAGCCATAAAGACTATATTCATAAGTATTCAGAAGTATATGATAAGATACTTGTAGTCAAGATAGAATTTGTTCATTCAACTAGATTGAAATAATAATGCTACTGGGCCCCTCGCTTAATTAATCAGATGTGTGTCTGGCCAGACCCAATGGTAATCTGGATTTGTCCCGATTAGATTGGTAATCTTGATTTAATTATGAAACACGAGAAACAAAATTGTTTAAATAGAATGACTATGATCCATATCTATTTTAGCATGGCATTTGAGAAACAAAGGGATTGTAAATGAATAATCATTTAAATGTATTTTGGGAAACTACACTCGAGAGTATCCGGGAGCATTGGCGTGTTGCTAGACGCTAACCAATGTTATTATATTATATTATGTTACATGTTCAAGTGGGAGCTGAAAGAATGTACACGTAAATAATATATGTCCGAAATGCGACTCGGGCCTTTGGAGACGCACACGATAGCGTTTGGATTCAATAAATATAATTAATTAATTTATATTAATTAATTTATATTAATTGTGTAAATAATAAGATAACAGTCGTTAATTAATTAGTTACTTAACGGAATTTATTTAACGGTCGTTAAATGTTAACATAAAGGACTTAATGTTAAATAATGAGAAAAGGGAAGTTTTGGCTTGGGTTGTGGGATTGTGTTTGGGGCCGGTTATACCTCAACAAGAGGAGGTGGGAATTTTTTTCCTTATAACAAATTCCTTATGCCTATATAAATAAATCAAGGCTCATTGTTTTGATATATCTTTTGGTGAGAAACACCCTAAAAAGCAAAAACTTCTTTTCTCTTCTCCCTTCTTTTATTGAGTCAATCGGCTACATCCCAACCAAGTGTGAAAACTGAGAGCGATTTTGATATAATCGACTAAAGTAGGTTGTGTTTTGCTATTGTTTATAAAAGAACTAGCATACTAATTGAATCACGAACCAAACATGTTGAGTACGAATCCAAGAGGAGATTCATGACTTTGATCTTATACTGTTCTTGATTAAATTAATTCACAGAATTTGCTAACAGGGTACGTTTTTCTTTTGATTATATATGTTAAGTTTATATGACTAGTGTAATGATCGTTTACGTCCTGTGTTCCTTCCCGTTAGTGCTTGTATTTATTAATAGTTAATATGATCTTAATATCTACTAATTCCAACATGCTCACCCTATGGAAATTCATTTCAAGCATCAAGATCTTCCACCAATCTTATTAAGTTATCATCGATAACTGTTGTACAAATACGACAACAAACCCGAAGTTCGATCGCGGAACGCTAGATCGCGAGTTGTATCGAGCACAAGTAGCGAACACAAGAGACTATAAAGAACGACAAATATATGCACACGCTATACCCTCAAACACCCCTTTATTAAATCCCTAATAAAGCTTACAATTTGAGGAAGAAGAATGAATAACTAGCATTCCCCTCATCTCTATTTATAGGGATAAGGGGTAGAAACTTTCCTAAATCAAATAGGAAACCCATTGCCTTGCAAGACAAGCTAGACAATTCCTAGTTTTAATTTAATCCTAATCTATATTACAATGTACACTTAAGTCCCTAAAATATGTTAAGTTTGCTCCTAATATTCAACAATAACACTACCCAACTCTTTACCCATAAATGTAACTTTCAAGACAAATAAAAGACATAGACGTATTGCATTTTCATTCAACAGATTACCAAACAGGTTTTCATCCTTAATAAGAGCAAATATCTAAGTTTCTAATGCTCTCGCACAACAAATACAAAAATACCATGTCGCAAAATAGTATGCCATGAATCTTATACTTTTGAAAATAGATCAAACCAAAACAAAAACCTCTTATAAGGAAAATTCTAGACGCCCAAAATAAAGAATACGCCCACGGAGATAATATTATGAGGCATATCAAAATTAGAGTCACCCGTATAACCCTGCTTTTGGGGCATATAATGGATCATATGTTCATCATGGTCAACTAATGAGATACCTAAAGATTTTACAAAACAAGTGATATGGAACAATGTTCTTCGAGCTTCATCCAATCTTTTGTCTATTAAGTAAAAGTAATACAGTTTACTTCTAATAATTAAATTGGCATCCAACAAATACAAATAATATTCTTAAAACATTAATACAAATATGCAAATAAACTATAAAATCTGCAAATAAAAACTAAAAATTAAAAATTAGCCAAATAAAAGAATCTGACCACTTAAAACCCTAAAAATCATATACATGAATGTAAGTATTTAAGCAGCAAGATTAAGAAACAAATACACACAAGTTAAACATACCATATGTTTATCTGATCATAGGCCTATTATATTGCGTGAGATATATGTTTTGATTATGGTCATATTCCCTTTCGATTTTATCATTATTGGTTTGATTTAGAGGGTTTTGATAAGTTCATGAAAGAAGTTTGGAGGGATCCTTTTTCTACTGAGCCAAATGTTATTATAAAATTCATGAAGATTACTAAAGTACCTAAAATAGAAGGTGCATTTGTGGATCAATGTAAATAAAGAAAATTCAAGAAATTAGAGTTGTAGTCTAATTTAGATAAAGGAGATGTTAATCATGTATTATCAAATAAGCATATAAATGTTGTTAAATCGTCACTGGATTTGGACAAATTAGATTCGTTGGAGGTGGCACAGAAAGCCAAGATTAAATGGTCGATTGAAGGAGATTAAACTCAAAATATTTTCATCGTATTCTTAATAAATAAAAAGAAGTCAACTTGCTATCCGTGGTATTTTAGTAGATGGAATTTGGATTGATTCTCCTAGTATGTTGAAGAATGAGTTTGTCTCTCATTTTAAGGACCGATTTGATCGTCCAAGTTTGTTTCATTTGCAATTAGATATGAACTTTACTAATATTATAACCTCGGAGCAACAAGTTGATAGGGAAAGAAATGTTACATATGAAGAAATAAAAAGGTTGTTTGGGATTGTAGTTTGAACAAGTCTTTGGGTCCAAGTGGTTTTACTTTTGGTTTTTATCGAAGGTATTGGAATTTTATTAAAAGTGATGTGGTCGATGCAGTGTCATATTTCTTTCATAATGGTTTGTTTCATAGAGGGTAAACTCCTCTTTTATTGCATTGATTTCAAAAATGTAAGATGCTAAAATGGTTAAGGATTCCTGCTAGTTTTGATTGGAAGCTGGTACAAAATCATTGCTAAGATTTTGGCGAACCAGTTAGTTGTAGTGTTGGGAGATATTTTGAATGAAGTTCACTAATCTTTTGTCACGAATAGGCAAATTCATGACGGTCTTTTTATTTTTAAAGTTGACTTTGAAAAGGCTTATGATTTGGTTCAATGGGATTATTTGGATGATTTATTATTGAAATTTGTTTTGGGGACCGAATTGGCTTGGTGGTGGATTCGAAAGTTGCCTTAAGATCGTCTAGGGTTCGATTCTAGTGAATGGGAGTCCTACGGAAGAATTATAATTTGCAAAGGTCTTAAACAGGAAGATCCGCTTTCCCTGTTTTTTGTTTATTTTCATTTTGAAAAAGCCTCCATATCTCGTATCCTAAATTTCGCAAGTATGTTCAAAGGAATTTCCATTGGGTCGTCTATGAATTTATCCCATTTGCTCTATGTAGACGACGTAGTGTATATAGGGCAATGGAGTGATTCAAATATATCTACTAAAATCTTGTTATGAGATTATTTATAAGTTGTCGGCTCGGCTATCTAAATGGAAAATGAAAAATCCTTTGATCGGTGGAAAGAGTACTCTCCTCAAATCGGTATTGGGTTCGACTCCTATTTACTATATGTCTTTGTTCAAAGTTCTCATGCAGGTGTTATAATGAATGGAGTCCATTTGAAGTCATTTTTTAATGGGATGGTGGACAACAAAAAGAAAACGTTGTGGGTTAAATAGGTGAATGTGTTGGTGATATGTGAGAAATCACATATCCTTATTATATCCAAAAATGGCCTTTAAATGATCAAAATGTGCAAAAATATGCTTGTATTTGTGTATTTTGTTGTTTGTGAATGAGTAGGTACGGATATTGCAAAAATCACAAGAAAACGGTCAAAACCGGACAAACACGAACACGAGAACAGATAAAGTGCACAAGAGCCAAAAGTTTCTAGCAAAAGGTCATCAAAAGTCAACCCTTGGTCAACAATGGTCAAACCACAAAATGCCAAAACCCTCAAAATACCCAAAAGAGCCTTATTGTTAAATTCATTTTCACTAAAAATCCTAAAACAATAACACCGTTAGTCCTTAACCATTAAGGGACTAACGGTCGTTAACCCGCTATAACAGTTATCTCTTATAACTATAACCCTTATATCTCGAGCCCATATAATCCCATAAGCCCAATTCCATTTACCAAGCCCAAGTCAACACCCCGTTACCCTGGGTCAAACAATGGTATAAAGAGAAAAGAAATGAAGCGCGGGAAATACCGTTTGTTACTGTTCACCGTCTTCTCCGTTTAACCCATCCTCAAAAACAAAGGGTAAAATGAAATTGACATGGCCAAATGAAGATTCCAAGTGCCAAGCTCCACCTCAGCATCAAAAACGTCACCAAGGTTTTCTATTGGTCAAGTTAACTCAAGGAATGACACGCGTGCTTCAAAGTAACACACTCATATGATGGAAATTGCACTAAAAACAATGGAAAAGAAGCACAAAGCCTCTGACACAAGGATTGCCACGCTGGCAATCCGTGTGCTCACACTTTGATCCAACGGACGCAAGATGGGATCTAATGATTGGAAGCAAAGAAGGGCCAGGATCATTTGGAGCGTCTAACAAACTTGGGAACCTAGAAGCTTCACTCAGCAACTATAAATACAAGCATCCTCTCACTCACAAAAGATATCTAGGAGTAGTTTTGAGTAGCTTATTATAAATTAGCTTTTAATATGTAATTTTCTTTCAAGTAATGTTTTAGCTTATTGTAATTTCAATTTCACCTTTGTAATCAGCTCTTTTATTAATATAAGTTTAAGTTTTCTTATTGTGCTCTTCGTTTTTCATAAATTTACTTTTGTGCTTTAATATGGTTAAATAAGCTCTGAAACTATTCCATAAGCTCTCAAACTATTCATAAACTTCTAAAAACTCAATGACTTGGATTCTAAATGGAATTGGATGGCTGCTTATAGAATCCAAGTGGGTAATAGTGCTTGAGGGTCAAGCTATAGGATTAGACTAGGATTTGGTAATAAGCTTAAGCTATAAGCTTAAGCTGCTTTGGATAAGCTCTAAGTGAGCTCTCACCTCTGTTTAGCTGAGGTGTAAGGTACACTTCTCTTTTTAATTTCAGTTTTCCTTTGTTGTCATTTAAATAATTTAGCTTAACTGTGCATAATTGCTTAAACTGCTTATTTTGTCTGCTTATTCCTGTTAGTTTAGCTTGCTTATGCTTATTATAGTTGTCTTATATTAATAGTGCTTAATGATTAGTTTTAAATCTTAGTTTTTTATAATTTGTCTTAAAATCAGTAAAAAAACCAAAAATATTAGCTTAAATAAAATAGCTTATTGTTCTGCTTATTTGTCTGCTTTGATTTGCTTATTAGGTTTGTTTGAATCTTATTATTATCTGGTATCTAAACTTTGATCATTAAATTTAAATTTTATAAGTCAAAAATGAACTTGAGTGAAATAAGGGGATGTTTGGGTCAAGCATACTAACTAAAGTTAGTACTGCTTGAGGCCATTTTATCCTTTGGTTTTCATTTGAAATTCCATATTTGGGTTTATAAGTGCAGGATTTATGTGTTGAATTAGGTTTGATTAAGTTTTCATAAGATTTCTAATTGTTAATTTGGAATCTGTGATCTGTGATCATTAAGTCATTTCTAGTTGCATTTTAAGCTCAAGTAGGTTTTAGCTAAGTTAGTGTCTTATTTCATATTTAGTTTATGGTCTTTTATGTGTAGAGATCAAGTTTTTATGTCTGCATTTGTTAGATTTAAGAATTAAGTCTTCTTTCGTTACAAACTGCATCAGCAGTGATAAATAACAAACAACCATTTTTCTAGTTTAAATACCAGAAGGTAATTGTAGGAGTTTGGGCTTGATATTTAGCATACTAGTAGGTTTAAGGTCAATGTCAATCTGTCTCAACTTATTTTGTACCTAAAAGTTCATTTGCTTATATGTCTTTAAGCTCAAAAGTTGCTAATTGTCTTTTCAAAAGTTTACTCAGCATATACTAAGTACAATAAGTTGTTTTCAAGCCACTTTTTCATTGAGCATTTGATTTTCAAAATGATTTTTAAAAGCTGTTTCATGTAGCTTTTTGGTTAAGGTTTAAGGTAGTATAAGCTAGAAATCCATAAGGATCTGTTTGCATAGTTAAAAATAAGCCCAAAGTAGCTAAGTTGTCTGTTTGGTTTTCAGTTTTTCACTAAGTGCTTATTTTGAATCCTCAGCTTATGGCTTGCTTCTTTATGCTTATTTCCAGGTTAGATTAGTTTATTAAGTTTAGGATTAAGTTAGTTTTATCTTATTGTAGTTTGCCCTTAGCTTATTTAGTCATATAGTGGAAGCAGCTTTAAGATTAAAGCTAGCAGTACTAACTTTAAGTTAGTACTGCTGTGCTTATTTGAGCTCATTCTTGCCTGTATTATTTTCTCATTTCTTTTCATATTAGCTTATTAGGTTAGGTTTAGTTTAGAAGTTGTTTATTTTGCTAGGTCATAGCTTATTTTAGTCTCTTAGTTGTTTAAGTTTTCATAAAAGTTCAAAAAGAAGTTTTATATAATCTGTTAGTTTTTCAGCTGATTTCTAGCTTATTTAGAGAGTTTCAAAAATAGTTGCTTTTATTAAAATTGATAGTTTTCAGCTTTTCTACAATTTTGCTTTTTAGGTTTTTGCAAAATAAAAAAAGGGGAAGAAGGGAAATCGTGGGTGAGCAAGGCTCGAACCCACGACCTCAACCTTCCTCAACCCTTTTATAAACCTTACAACACACATACTCAAACAACGTGCCCTAGGGTCTTTTTCATTTTAGAATTGCACAATTAATTCCTTATACACATTTTGCACTTTTTAGCTTATTAGGCGTTTTAGGCTTATTTGACAGCTTATTTGATAAGCTGAGTTCCCGAGCTTATTTTTCTTAGATTCTACATTGTTTAATTTACCTTTTCTAATTTTTTTAGAATTTTTATAAATAGTTTAGCATTTTTAAACATTTAATTTCATTAAAATCGTTTTTAATTCATAAAAAATTTTAAAAAAGTCAAAAAAAATATAATTCTTTTTCAGAAAATTTTCTTTTGACATTTAGAACCTAGGAAAATTAGATTAGCTTTCGTAGGGTTAAAATTGCAAAATCTTGTTTCTTAAAGAACGGGATTGAATCCCGTTCTTATTTTTAGTGATTTTTAGCTTAAAACTCCTTCGTTTTTGTTCTAGTTTCCTTTGTTCTAGCTTTTAGTCAATTAAATCTTATAAAAATCATAAAGATCATAGTAGGACTTATTTTTGTTGATTTAGGGTTTTTAGGACCCGTTTATGATTCCCGATTTGCGTTTTTAGTTAAAATTTAATTTCCCGTATTGATTTCTTGTAGTTAGGTTTAATTGTCCCTTAATTTGCTCACTTTTAGGATTTTAGAAAAGGCATAATAGTGTTTCTGATTGTTTTCTTGTATAATTGAGTAGAATGATGAAAATCACCAAAATGGATTAGTGAATGAATAATGTTGTAATTTATGTATTATAACTTATTTAAGTATGTGTTTAGGTTTGATAAGGGATTAAAAAACGAATAAACGAGTTCATTGTTAGGAAACTAGCTTGGTTTAGGGTTTAGGGTTTTGATAGGTTTGAATGACAAAAAGAGGTAATGAAAGCTTATGAATGAAATAATTGGGTTTTACACCTTGTATATTGATGTAGTAGCTTGCACAAAATGATGGACGAAATTAGAATGAAACGGAGGTAAAACGGCCTATTTTAGAGATCATGTCATGCTTAATGACTTGTACATTGTGCTTTGAAAACTTATACTTGACTTGGAGAGAGTTTATATTTCAAATGAGATGTTATATTTCTTGTACATAAGCTTTAGTATCTTGTACATTCACTTTAGATGTTTACTCTTCATGAATTTAGGGTTTTAGAGACATATGATAACAGTTTAAAGCCTGTTTTGATATGATGTTGCAAATGGTACCTTATAGGAATAATGTACCTTGTAATAATGATATTATATATTGATTTGACATGTTATGGTGTTTTCTTGACATATATGAAGACAGGATTGCCATAGATAGGTTGTGTGAGCTTGTCTACTTTAGTTATGCAAGTTACATGACATACTGAGATATTGACAATACAAGTAATGTAATAAAGCGAAAAAATTCCCCGTATAATTGTAATAATAGTAAAATAGGTTGATGAAAATTCTTGGGTTGTTATAGTCTCCACCCCTTACAGAAATCTCATCCCGAGATTTAATTGAAAGTTATAGTGATATAGATGTAGGTACTAGGCATGAATTTGATCTTTATGTTAGGCTAATCAAGGTCACAAGTCCACGTGTGTGATGCATTTTATTTACTTCCTTGTCTTTTAAATTTTAGCTTAAAATTGCTTAAGTAGCTTAGTTTTGCTTATTTGCTTATTAATTGTTCTTATTTGCTTATCCAGTGCTTATTTATGCTTATTTTAATCAGTTAGACCTTATTACTTATCTGTTTTTAGTTAATATAGACTAGATCATAGTTTACTTAAATTCTGTCATAAAACCAAAAATACTTAGTTTAATGATAGATTCTTAATTCTAGCTAAAGTAGATTGCTAAATTGTGTTTAATAAGCTTGTTATAAGCTATTGGTCATC
>BQNB010210801.1:0-10244 GCA_026074375.1 Tanacetum coccineum
ACTTTGGGGAGATTTGATGGTTATGTTCAATCCAGATGATGAAAATGATTTTTGGAATGCACAGTAGGATTGGAATATTATGAGTTGGAAGCTACATGGTTCTTCAGGGGTACATACCTTAGTGACTGAGACAGGATTAATCATTCACATGCTGGTAGAAAAGAGGTATCCTTTGAGAAAGGAAGTACTGATGCAAATGCAGAAGTTGAAGTTAGAGTCTGAAGAAGACGATACTATGGCATTAGAGTTGATCAGGTTTATCAAGAAGATACTTGTAGAATCTGAAGAACAAGATTGATAGGATTGAGAAGGGTTTGAGTGTTGGCTAACCACCACACAACAAATGGTCATTAGTTCACCATGCTTAACAGGCATAAGAATTGGCTAGTCCATGATCAAATAGTTCATGGTAAAGACTAATCAAATCTGTTGATAGCTGATAGTTTGCTAAAAACTATATGGTTTATCAATGCACCATGTTATGGCAATGAAGCATTGGCTAGTCCAAAAGCAAACGGTATTTGGTAAAGACAAATCAATTTCGTTGATGGTTGACAGTTTACCAAAAACTGTATGGTAATTAACTCACCATGTTTTTAAAATGAAGAGTTAACTATCCCAGAGCAAACGGCTACTGGTAAAGGAACATCAAATCCGTTAATGGCTGGTAGTTTGCCAAAAACTACAAAGCCAACTTAGTTGGATTGTTGCTGAAAAGATGTTGCTGTGTTGCTGAGAAGACAAAGTTGCTGCTGAAGAAGGATAGAGTTTAAAAGATCAAGAAATGATAAGAGTGTTTGGATACATCCTCTAAGAGCTTAAAGAAGATAAATTTGAAGAAACATGAAGTTAAAAGAGTTCAACATTCATGTTTAAGGGAGGATTGTTAGGATTTATGTTTTCCTAACTTAGTACCGACAGTACAAATAGTTAGTACTGATAGTTATAGTTAGTACCGACAGTACAAAATGTTAAGTACTGATCAGTTAGTTAGTACCGTTAGTAGAAAATAGTTAGTACCGTTTAAGAGATATGTATGAGATATCTTAGGAAAAGATATGTATGCGTTTTGTAAGCCTGTTCTGTTAGGGTTTATCCTTAGTTTATAAAAGGATCCCTCTTGGCATAGTTAAAAAAAGACGATATCAAGATATCTCATAGCAAAATCATATCTCAATAGTTAGTAATCTGTAAATCGTTTCAAAGCAGATTAATAGAAGTTATTATTTAGTTCTACATTGTTTTTCTTAGTACTTGTGTTAAGATTCCGCATTAACACATAGTATTCATAATCAGTGTTTCTATATAGTCAACTGTATTTATACATCTTGGCTATCATCCTTAATAGGCTGCAGAGATCTATTCCTAAGAGGGACTCACAACAATGCCTTAATAACCAAATGTTCCTAACAGCCCCAATTCTAGATGATCACTTCTAGAATGTGTTATCTAAACTATAACAAGGAATCAAAGATCCTTGAGGCTAAACCAACCAAACCCTAGGCGTCCACTTAGAGGACTTGACGCCTAGAACACACACATACTTTTCCTGGTGTTTACATCTTGACACACACAGAAAATAACTCACCTAGTACTCCTTTATATAACTAAGAGATATTAGTGTTTTTACAAGATAAGTATAGGAAACCAACTAAATCTTCCTAACTTTTATAATTATCTTATAGGAAATCTCTGGAATCGCCATCATGAAGAATTCCTCCTTTGTCTTTAAAGTCCTTTATCTTTCATATGTTTTGTCTTATCAACTCAAATATAATTCCCAACAAAACCTTACATCAACCTTCGCGTAACAAAGGTCTTACGAGTTTCTACATAAGTGATTCGTAGCATCTTTAATATACACACCTTAAGACTAAGTACTTTCACGTCCGTTAGTCTTTTCCATTCCATTAGGAATGTCATGATGGTTTAGCGTCATGCTCACCTTATGCACAATAAGGATTGAACATTATCCATCGATCTTAGGATAGAAAACTCATCATATCTTGTCATCATTTCCTTCGCGACAATGTCCAAAAGGAAATATCTTCATCGAAAAAGTTTCATCGAAAGACAACATCGCCGGCATCCTCACTAAACCACTCAAACATAAACCTTTTTAAGTCTAGGTCTAGGAACGATGAAACAAATCTCATAAACATGTCATTCTCATTTTAATAGTCTTGTTACTATTAGATACATTCCGATAAATCTCGACAACTTAATCATTTCATCCGAAATGTTTAAGCATTTTTAGTTCGCGAAATATAAATTAAAATGTCACTCATTATTCATGTCTAAGTCATTTCACAAAAACCTTTGTCACGCCTCTATTATTATATAGATGGAATAATCACACGACGAGGTACGAGGTTGTCTTAAAGGTGGTAGTGGAAATATGGATGGAAGATATTAACTTTACGGATGAACATTCGCAATACTCGAGAAGAGCTACATAACTTTACGGATGAAGTTTATCATATGCTAACTATCATTTGTCATGACATTGTCAATCTCATCGCTTCCGTTGTTATTTCTCTTCACCTATTCTTTTTATTCCACAATTTATGTTCGAATGAGCACAAATTAGAAAGGAAGGGAAAACACACATCTTCACATATATCTTTTAACCAAACACTCTCAAGAACTCACATAGGTGATTATTATTTACTAGAAACCACAAGATACACTTGTACCATACACTCAACCTCATAACTATCATTCACTCTTGTTAGTGATCACTAGTTCTTGTACATCCCTAAATCACCAAAGTGAAATGAAAAACCAAGTCATCCTTACTACTATCAACCTCGAGTCATCCACCTAGTTATCTTCACAAGAAGATTCACCATATAACCATTCCCCACAAGTGAATTTCTCATCTTCATATCCCGACACTCATAAGCATGTGTGCCTATGTTGTCAAAAGTCAAGTGAATTTTGTAATGAAATGCATCTCATCCTCATATCCCAACACTCATAAGCATGTGTGCCTATGTTGTTAAAAGTCAAGTGAATTTCATAATGAAATGTGTCTCATCTAATCATTTCCACTGATTAACAAGTGAAGAACACACAGAAGATATTCAATCTTTAAAGTGTTGTTGAGTCATCACAATATTGTGTCTTTCATTTGTTCATTTCCGCTTTTGAGCAAGTGAAGACCACAAAGAAGATATTCAACCTTCAAGTATTGTTGAGTCATCACAATGTCGTGTCTTTCACTTTTCTTCCACCATTTTCACATTTTCACCTTTGTTCATCAATATTAGTTTGACCTAAAGTCTTACGATAATGTTTATCCTTAAACACCCTAAACATGAAAAGCATACATAATGCTTAACAAAGAAACCTTAAGGAATTAGTAATCTCTCAATACAACACTTAGTCTATTCAAACCCATAATCATCATATGTTAATACTTCTTATCCATATGACATCTTGGAAGGAGTCACTATCATAATAAGACTTGTTGGTTAAGTCATAGTCCTTAAGCATGTGTAAGTCTAATCTTATCATCGGTTCCTAAACATTTCCATGTCTTAAGCATTCATTATTTTTCTTTATTTAGGTTGTTGTCTTTAGTGCCACACTTTAGAGTGCATATACCTAAAACATACATGATTTGTTCCCCACTAAATGTCTTGCATATATATCTATCATCATCATTATATATATATATATATATGTGCATTTTTCTACTAACTTTGTTTTGTAGCACTTTTCCATTACTCGATTTCTTGGTGCCCCAATCAAGGGGAGCATACACCAAGGGGGAGCATTTGCAAATGTCTAAGCCATTACGTTTGCAACCGTTTAAGATATCTACACATTTCTTGATATGCGTATTTCATCCTTATATATATATATATATATATATATATATATATATATATATAATAATATATATAGTAATATTTGCACGAAACTAACCATTGAGTAGGTAAGAGTTGCAACTAATTTGATCTATGATCCGCTTGAGTCAATCTTTAAGGTGTCATTGTTTAGAAAGGATTGATAGAATAATAGACTTCAACTTAGGAAATGATGCAAGCCACACTCTTTGATTGAAGAGCTGAAGTGTAGTAAAAGTCTTGTCTAGGAGTCCACCTTTTTGTTTCGACAAAAGGGGGAGAAGAAGTGTAAACAAGTAACTTATATATTTTACTATGAGTTGTAGTTTACATTTTTTTGTCATCATCAAAAAGGGAGATTTGGTTGGTAAAATATTACATTAACGAATTAATCTATACATCTCTTCATGTTTTGGTGATGAAAAACATGTAACTTATAACACATAACGCAAAGTGCTTAAGTTACTCGTAATCACAAATCATCAATCCATACGTCAACATCTTTTGACGTCTCATGTTTTCTTCAACAACAAATTTAAGTTCGCACCCGACGTAAATCACTAAGGGTATGAACAAACAAACTTTAATTTGTTGAATAATCAAATAAATTTTTTATTTTTCCAAATCTTACAATTTTTATAAAATGGGATAAACATTTTTAAAAAACATATACAAAACATTTTTGTATTTATAAGAAATGTTTTATTCAAAATAAATATTTTGAATTCAAATTTTCTACCCAAAACGGCTAGAAAGTTCTAGAAAAATTTTCCCCATAAAAGGACAAAAAAAGGGAGCGTCTGAAAAATGGGTGGCCCCCTTAATTAATTAAGGGGACCGGCCATAATTAAGGGGACCACCCTTTTATAATTAAGGGGATCGTCCAAATAAAAAATTAATATTTTTCCTATAAACAGTGGACTATTTCCATAGATTTTCTCACCTCTTTGCACACAGTTTTCTCTGATCAAAAACCTCCTTTCAAACCCTTTCCTTTGATCACTTAACTTATTATAAGTTTGTTTAAAATGTGATCCAATCATCCATCCATTCAAGTGCAAGAGAAGAACCTTCGTTATCATTAAGATACAAATGTAGGTTAGTTATTGCATTCGTGACATGTCTTACATTCACAATGTATAGATCGAGTCCATGTATTCTAAACTTGTGTCATAGCTTGATCATGGTGATCATGGTGTGTATAGTTGTTAGATCGTGATGATCATAGGAAGTTTAGATAGATTGGTGTGATCAAAGTAGTGTCTAGTTGAAGTGAAGTTATGAAGTGAGGTATACAAAAGTTGTTAAGGGTAGTGAAGTCGTAAAGTGAAGTAGTGAAGTAATGTGGTGAATAATACTAAGGCGTGAAGAAGTTGTGTAGTTGTGAAGCTGTGTTGTGAATTCGTGAAAGTAGTGAAGAAGTTGTGAAGTCGTGATAGATTTGTTCTAGCTAAGATTAGAACTTGACATCTAGCTTAGTCTCAAAAATTGATATAAGCGAAAGTTGTGTACGGTTTTCTCCACCATAAGAGAGCTTGTTGATGAGTGAAGTAACTCTCGAGTTGGGTACAAGGGGAGTAGAGTAGGGCGAAAAGGTGCTTCGTGACCGAACCACTATAAATCATCGTGTCCGGTTTGCATTTCCTTTCACTTATCTCTTTACATTTATACTCGCATTTATTGCTTTATATTTATACTTGCATTTGTGTGTTGGTTTGTATTGTTGTGAAATGATGTATTACTATGTGAACACTCATCATATTGTGTCACGCTTGATTGGCAATTTGATACGAAACATTATTAAAGTTTAAAAGAAAAACTATTCACCCCTCTACGATTTCTATAGGTGTCCTCAATTTGGATAATTCTTGATCTTTCTTTCACTCATAAGATTTCTTCAAGATAAAGAATCAATTTTATTTAGTCGGTCCAATCAAAACCTTAAGTGCTCTCTATATAATCTTAATTGACTTTGCCAAAACACATACTCTCATAAACGAACCTGAACTAGACCTTAATCAATCTTTTCTTAATTAACAATGGTGAATTTAGAGTTTTGTAACACCCACCAGTGCTCCACCAACCTCACCACCACCAAGTTCATCACCCTCTAAGAGAACTACCAGATAGGAATCTATAGTTCCTCAGCCCAGATCTCCTACTCAGACCAATGTAGCAGATGAGGCTGCTTCCACATGTGTAGATGTCAGACATGGAAGGGTTACCACTACTATCACTAGCTTAGATGTAAGACAGGGCAGTGGTAACATTGATAAGACCCCTACCATGCCCAATGATTCACCTCTCCTAAGAGTTTACACACTTGGAAGTGATGAGGACAAAATGAAAGACAATGAATTGATGGATTTGGTTACAAAATTGTCAGACAGAGTTGTAGCTTTGGAGATAGACTTGCAGCAGAAAAAGAAAGTCTATGATATTGCTTTTACAAAGCTTATAAAAAAGGTGAAGAGATTGGAGAAAATTGTCTTGGCTGGATCCACATGTATGCCTCTGCTATCAATGACATGACCGAGGAATTGTACCTTCGGAATCTAAAATTCACATTTTGAAAACTTAGCATACAATTGCTCCTTCTTAAGCAATTCCAAAATTGCCTTAAGATGTTCTTCGTGCTCTTTCTTATCCTTTGAATAAATAAGTATGTCATCAATAAAGACAATTACAAAATTATCCAAGTAAGGCTTGCACACTCGGTTCATGAGGTCCATGAATACCGCAGGTGCGTTTGTCAGTCCGAATGGCATAACTTGGAACTCACAATGACCATACCGAGTTCGAAATGCCGTCTTTGGAATGTCTGGCTCTCGCCCTCTAAGCTGGTGATATCCTGATCTCATATCTATCTTCGAATAAATACTGGATCCCTAGAGTTGATCAAATAAATCGTCAATCCTCGGGAGTGGATAACGATTCTTTACTGTTAGTTTATTTAACTCAGGGTAGTCGATGCACATCCTGAATGACCCATCCTTCTTTTTGACGAATAAGACCGGGGCTCCCCAAGGTGAGGAACTAGGCCTTATGAATCCTTTGTCGGAAAGTTCTTGTAATTGTGCCGATAATTCCTTTATTTCGGATGGAGCCAATAGATACGGTGCTCGAGCTACTGGTGCGGCTCCTGGAATTAAGTCGATTTAGAATTCCGCTAGTCGAGCCAGAGGAAGACCTGGCAAGTCCTCGGGAAATACGTCAGGAAAATCTCGGACGATTGGTACGTCCTTTATTTGTTTTTCTTCTGACTTGTCCTCCTTTTTCTTGGCGGATATCTGCGCCAAAAAGACCTGGCATCCTTTTGCCATGTACTCTTGAGCTTTTGAACATGAGATAACCGTCAACCGAGATTCTCTCCCGTTGCTACTTTCTTTGCCACAAAAAGTCAAAGTTTCATTCCCATATGGAACTTAAACAAGTTTCTCATCGCACACGATCACGGCGTGACATCTTCTTAACCAGTCCATACCGATAATGACGTCGAAACTACCCAGTTCTACGGGCATTAGATCTATGTTGAACGGATGGTCTAAGAAATTTAAAGTGCAACCTCGTATAATAGTGTCTATCCCGACTAATTTCCCATCAGCTAATTCGACATCATAACAATTTTCTAATGGAGTTGGGGCGATGTTAATCAAGGAACTAAATGCAGTGGATATAAAGCTTCTATCGGCACCAGTGTCGAATAAGATAGATGCATAGTGGTTATTTAAGAGGAACGTACCCGTGACGACATTGGCATCAGGGTTTCCCGGTGCATTTCCCCTCTTTTCTGCATTCCCAACTGCATAAACCCAGCCTTGTACACTCCTATTTCCTCCATCTTTATTCTTTAGCTTAGGACAATCTCTCTTGAAATGCCCTGGTGATCCACACTCAAAACAACCATTCCTTTTGGGGGCTGCCCCATTGCCCTTCTGAGTATTAGCAACATTTGTGTTACCAGTACTCCTGCAATCGCGGGCAAAGTGCCCTACTTTGTTACACTTGTGGCACCTCTGGGTGCACGGGCCATTGTGGTAGAGATGGCACTTGGTGCACTTGGGCAAAGATCCCCCATAAGGCTTCCTTTCGCCTGTCCCCATATTGTAGACCTTGGCGACATTTTGCCTTTTGAAGGGTTGTTGCTGGTGACCATGGTTGTTCCTGGATAAATGATCAACCTTCCTTTTGTTATCAGATTGCCTTTCTACGTAGGTGCAGAGTTTCTGATCCATCAAGTCGTTGGCCAACTCAATAGTCTCATCCAACGTCTTGGGTCTGGCAGACTTGACGTTCCCATAAATGTTGTCAGGAAGTCCACTGATGTACTTGTCAACCTTCTCGGTTTCGTTGGCAACAAACTTGGTACATATCAGGGTTAGTTCTTGGAAACATTCAGGGTAGGCTGGAACATCGTTCCCCTTGACCTTTAGGTTCCACAGTTCAATTTCTAATTTCTTGATTTCACCCTGCGGACAATACTTGTCCGTCATCTTTTTCTTGAGCACTTCCCAAGTCATTGCATATGCCTCAGGACCTAAGGTTCTTATCTAGCCATTCCTCCAAGTTAAAGGAGCACCTAACAGAGTGCAGGTGGCAAACTTTACTTGATTCTCAATAGCACAACCACTGATATTGAAAACTGACTCCATCTTCTCAATCCATCGAGTCAAACCGACCACGCCTTCAATCCCCCTGAAGTTCAAAGGTTGACACTTCATGAAGTCAGCGTAAAAACAAGGGCCCCATGATTTGTCTAGATCACAAAAGACAAAACATGGGGTTATATGACAGAATATAATAATGTATAGATGATATATTAACACAAGAGAGGTATATAGTACAACATAACACATCCATTTCATTCATAACTTTGTAAATTTTACATGAAATAGTTGTCTGAGTACACATAATACAATACAAAAGATCTAAGACTATGTTAGCGGGGAAAACACCTAATACTTAACATGCCTGTACAATGACCTAGCAAGATAAAATAACATAAATCACTAGATATGACTGTCAGCATCCCCAGAAGCATCTTGGTGATCTGGAATCCTAGCCTCTGGTCCTGGCTGTCTAGCTCTCCTCTGCTGCTCTGGCAGTGATAACAATTCGGTCTGCATGTCGCTCATCTCTCGCCTCATGTCTCTAATGACTCGGAGAGTCTCTACCATCTATGCCTGACGTCTACGGTTAGTCTCTCGAAGCGCTGCTAACTCAGCCTGCTACATCTGAAAGTGAGTCTCATGTACCTGATGTTGTGTCTGAATGAGAGTACCCTGCAGCTGTAGCTGCATCTGGTATGCCTGGAGATGGGTCTCGTATCCATACACATGATCATGATGGGTCTGAAGCTCCTGATGAGTTACCTGACTCCATCCTATTGAGTGAGCCCAAGCCTCTCGGGAAGCATATGCCTCCTCCTCCATTATCTATACTGTCTCCTGGAAAGTCATCCTATCCCTCATAAGTAAATTGACCCGCTGCGAGTCCATATCGACTCGCTGTGATATACGAGACCTACTATCCTGAGCATCCTCTAGTAAAGCATACAAGTCCTATGTATCATGCTCATGGAGCTCAGCAAGCTCTATGACCCTAGTATTGACCTCTCCTAAGGTCACCGGTGCTATCTCAGGCACTGCCTCTGCTGGATCTACCTAAGTATCCCTAATACCGTACCCAACATCTCTAATCCCCTATCATCTCTCCTCAGCATCTACCATGCTGACAAACCCATAATCTATCCCTCGACCTTTGGTAGGTCTAGCAGTAGAACTCTCTCCAACCTCATATCCGGAGCCTAGAGTGGACAAACATAACCTCTTGCGAGGAGGCGGCTCAGACTCGCGAATGTCATCCCTACGGTCAGCAGGTGGTGGTATGTATAGAGATGGAGGTAGTGGTGGTAGTGGTGGTGATGGTAGTGCGGTAGTAACTACATCAATGAGAGCCTGATTGGACGCTATCCTGAGTGTCTGAAATTGGGTGGGACACCCAGATGATGGTAGTAAAGGTAATGAATGTGCAGGTGGGGTCATGCACCTAGCAAGGCGCTCCCCTACAGAGGGTGGTGATAATGAGATAGGTGGTGATGATGATGGAGTAGTCATGGCTAGAAGTCTCTCGATCTCTGCCTCTGGTGGAAGGGATATGGAAGTCTAAGGCTGGACGGTAATCCTAGCCCCAATAGTAATGTCAGTGGAGGGTGGTGGTATAACAGGCTCTGTTCCCTCAGGTGGGAAAACAGGCTCATCAGTAGGTACAACAACAACAGAGTCGGCTGGAGCTAAGTGCTCCTCCTCCTCCTCGTCCTCATCCTCATCCTCATCATTGGCGTCATCCCTAGATGAATCGCCGTCATCATCATCTCCATCATCTCCCCCA
>BQNB010210805.1:0-10243 GCA_026074375.1 Tanacetum coccineum
ACCAAACGCACCCTATTTTGTGTCCGCTGTCCCAAACAGCCCTTACTGCAATTTTGTCCAACCAAACTCACCCTAATCTGTTCTAAACAAACCGAACGACCCCTTTATTTGCCATATAAACAAACTCCCTTTTCGGGCTTAAGCAAGCCAAACACACCCCTTTTTGGGGGCTGTCACAGCCAAACACACCCCTAGACGCGATAACAAAACCAAACGCACCCTAGTTGTGAGACAACAAACCCAATGCACCTTTTGTGGTAACAGCTAAACAAACACCCCTAATCTGTTACTTATAACCAAACACACCATTGGCTGCCTCGAGGAAACCAAAACGCACCCTGGTGGCTGACATAAAAACCAAACGCACCTACGTGCTGTTTAGATCACAACGCACCCTCGTGGGGTACTTATTACAACTTAACGCAGCCTTCGCTACCAAACAAAACGCACCCTTTGAGGTGTTAGACCCAACCAATCGCACCCACTTGGTCTGACCCGCAACCCTACGCACCCTCCTCGCTGCTGCTGAACCATCGAACCAACACCCTTGGGGTTGTGACTACACCAAACGCACCCTATTGTTATTATACAAAACCAAACACCCCTTTTCTGCTGTAACAGCCAAACGCACCCATCGGTGTGCGTGGCAGCCAAACCAAACTCCCTTTTGTAAATTCTTACTAACCCAAACGCACCCGTTTCCGTTTATAAACATCCAACCGCCCCCTAGTTGATTTCTATAACAATCAAAACGCACCCTTTTTGGTGATATAAACCCACTCGCACCCTTTTGGTGATATAAACCTACCCGCACCCTTTTGGTTTTTCTATAAAACCAAATGAACACCTCTGCTACTATACCACCGAAACAGACACCCTCGTGGTGTGTCGATGAAAATGATGGTGGTGACAAGATGATGATGATGGGGTGGAGGTGGTGACGTGGGTGGAGGTGGTAAAGTGACGGTAGTGGGCTGGTGGTGGTGGGGAGGTCGCGTGGAGGCGCGTGGTAGTGGGGATAGGTTAGATCTGACGATGAGGATCGTTTTTGGTCTTGGCCGGAATACTCCGCCGGAAAACTTTTCCGGCGGCGGTGGTGGGGGGTTCGTCGGAATCATTGGGGGAGAGAGAGAGTATAATTGATGTATGTGTGTGTGTATATAAGATGGAAAATGAAATGAAAAAGTTATAATTTTTATTTATATATAAAACTTTTAAAATGAATTAGAAAGTGTATAATAGTTGAGGGTTAAAAGTGTAACTTTTTATTATATTTTTGATAAAAAGCGGTTCGAGACTCGTTTGGGCGACTTAACTAATGATTCAATGCGCGAAACTTGCGCCGTTGTTTTCCGAATCATTTTTCGGATAAAAATGAGTATTTACACGATTTTACTTCATAATTGTTTCATAACATTTATTTAAAATGTTTGTTATTCATATATATATTTTTCCGATAAACTTTATCCGTAAAATGAATTTTAACTTCAATAATTGCTTTTTAACAAACGTTTTTGATTAACAATATAATTAATTTATTAAATATTTTTATTTAATAAATTATGATATTTAAATATAAATTTTATTATTTTGGTTCGGCACGCGTTGTGCTCAAAATCTTGCGAGGACATTTCAGTCCCCTTCTGACTGTTTTCGGATCTCGGTCAAAACTAAAAAGTTGTCAGGAATGTCATTTCACATCAAATTGCTTTAGAGTCCGAATAATGAAAACGTGCTTTAGATGATCGTTCTTATACGTCAGGCCAGACCCTAAAAGTCAACGATTGAAATCGTCATTCAAAAATTCAAAAATTCTCGGATGTTACAGATAAAGACTATCAATTATGCTAAGTAGTTACTACTGCTAGTACAAAAGTTACTACTGCTGGTATAAAGTTACTACTGCTGAGGAGTTAATGTTGCTAGTGAAGAAGTTAGTACTGGTTATGTGATTTGTATGAGATATTTTGGTACAGGATATGTATAAGTTATTTGTTTAGAAGATTCTGATTACTTAAGAAAGTATTGTAAGCCATTTATGACTCATTGGTGTATAAAAGGAGGTCCTAAGATATAAAGTTTGATATAGAAAAAAATACAGAGTCGTATAGTTCATAGCTTTAAGGTTTTGTAACCCTAATACTATTAAGAGTATTCATATTGTTTCATTAATAATATTGGAGCTTATCGTTTGTTGAATTATATGTTCATATAATTACTGTTTCATTGATAGTTCTTCTTAATATTAAAGATTATATTCCGCATAATCTTTAATACATTCAAAGTTTCTACTATAGTTATGTTAGATTTATCGAATATAACTAAACCTTAAACAAGCTTAAGGAATTTGATCTATTGAAGAGGGACCAACAAGTGGTATCAAAGCTTATTGAGAAGTTGTGATCTAGAAGAATCTGTTTGTGTACACAAGATCTTGCTAAGAAGATATGGATCAAGATTTTGCACACATGGTGGCTGCATCCAATGTTCTCATGCTCAAACTGGGTGAATTTGAGTTATGAAGGATGAGGATTAAACAATATATTCAGATGATAGACTATGCATTGCTGGGAGTCAAAGAGGGGGGGGGGAACGGGGCAAAACTGACAAAAACACAAGTTGTGGAAGGTGTTACAACAGTGATGCCTATTACATCTGCTGAAGATAAGGCTCAGAGAAGATTAGAAGTGAAGGCTAGAAGTACTTTAATGATGGGCATTCCCAATGAACATCAGTTAAAGTTTAACTCTATAAAGGATGCTAAGCTATTGCTGGAAGCTGTAGAAAAGAGATTTGGTGGGAATGCAGCTACTAAGAAGACTCAAAGAAATCTCTTAAAGCAGCAATATGAAAACTTCACTGCTTCAAGCTAAGAGATGCTTGATCAAACATTTGATAGGCTTCAGAAGCTTGTGAGTCAGTTAGAGCTTTTAGATGAAAATCTTTCACAAGAAGATGTTAATCAAAAGTTATTAAGAAGCTTGTCACCTGCGTGGAACACACATGTTGTTGTGTGGAGTGAATACAGAGAAGTTAGAAACAATGAGCATGGATAATCTCTATAACAACCTCAAGGTGTATGAACCTGAAGTCAAAGGGATGTCTAGCTTAAGTTCAAGCACACAGAACATGGCTTTTGTGTCCTCTTCAAATAACAACACTAGCAGCACTAATAAAGCAGTTAATACTGCTCATGGAGTTTCTACTGCACTGCTAGCACTCAAGTTAATATTGCTTACTCTACAAATATTGATAACTTGAGTGATGTTGTTATTTGTTCATTCTTTGCTAGTCAACCAAATAGTCCTTAACTTGCACATGAAGACTTGTAATAAATCCATCCTAGATGACAATAGAGAGATAAATTTTATAAAAATCCCCACACACCCAAATTTTTTTTTGTGGGGGGATGGAAAATGGCATGTTGACTTGAGGGATAGAAAGTTTTGAAGACTACAGGAGGACGCTTACTATTAATGGCAATGAGGACTATTGTTTTGATAAGGTCAAAGTGGAGTGCTACAACTGCCACAAGAGGGGACATTTTGCTAGGGAGTGCAGAGCTCCAAGAAATCAAGACAACAAGAACAAGGAAAGCTCAAGAAGGAGTGTGCCTGTGGAAACATCTACTTCTATAGCTTTGGTGTCATGTGATGGCCTTGGTGGATATGACTGGAGTGATCAGGCAGTGGAAGGGCCTAATTATGCACCCATGGCTTACTCATCTTCAAAGTCCTGACTCAGAGGTATCTAATGATTCTATTTGTTTTAAATCTTGTTTGGAAACTGTTAAACTTCTTAAATCTCAATATGATCCACTATTAAAAGATTTTAAGAAATCAGGGTTAATGATTCTAGGTTATAAAACAGGTTTAGAGTTAGTGGAAGAAAGACTTGGATTTTATAAGAAAAATGAGTCTATTTATGAAGAAAAAATTAAGGCTTAAAATAGGATATTCAAGTAGGAGAAATAACTATTAGGGAGCTTAGGAAGAATCTTGAAATAGTTCAAAAAGAAAAATACGGCATTCAATTTAATGTAGACAAATTTGAAAATGCATCTAAAAGTTTAGACAAGCTCATAGAGTGTCAGATAGTAGACAATTGCAAGAAAGGTTTAGGCTATAATGCAGTTTCACCTCCCTATACAGAAAATTTTATGCCTCCAAAACCTAACTTATCTTTTATTGGCTTAGATGAGTTTGTTAATAAGCCTGTAGTTGAGAACATAAAGTCAGATGAAGATGTGTCTAAGGTAGTTAGGAAGTCTTATGATTCCCTAATTATTGTAGATTGGGTGTCAGATGATGAGGAAGAGGATGCGTCTCAACCTAAAATTGAATAGAAAATAGTTAGGCCTAGTATTGTTAAGAAAGAGTTTGTCAAACCTAAGCAACAAGAGAAAATTGCTAGGAAAACTGTTAAACAAGTTGAGAAACATAGGCAAAACACTCACAGTCCAAGAGGCAATAAAAGAAATTGGAACAATATGATGTCTTAAAGACTAGGAAGCAATTTTGAGATGTTTAATCAGGCTTGTTATGTGTGTGGAAGTTTTGATCATTTGCAGTTTGATTGCAATTACCATCAAAAACAGTTTCAAAATCAAAGGATGGTAAAACCTGTTTAGAACAATGTTCAAAGGGTTAATTATCAAAACTTTGCTAAAAAGACTCACCCATGTGCTAAAAAGAACATGGTTCCAAGAGCAGTTCTAATGAAGTTTGGCTTAGTATCAGTTAATACTGCTAGACAAAATATTTCTAAAACAGTAGTATTGGTTAATACTGCTAGTCAAGTTAATATTTCTCACTCAAAAACAACAGTGAATGCTGCTAGACCAATGGCACGTCTTTCTAAAATAGCACATTCAACTGTTAAGAGGCCCATTCAAAAGAACACAACATTTAAAAACAGTAATATTAATCAAAGGGTTAATACTGTTAGGGATAAAAAAAATTAATATTGCTAGGCCAAAAGCAGTAGTTAATGCTGTTAAGAGAAATAGTTTTAATGCTATTAAGGTCTCAGCTTGTTGGGTTTGGAAACCATTGACTAAAGTTTTAGACCATGTTTCTAAACATAATAATGCATCAATTACCCTATAGAAGTTTGATTATGTTGATGCACAATGCAGATCCAAGTCAATGATGGCTTGGGTCCCCAAAAGAAACTAATTTTCTTATCTAATGTGCAGGGCAATCCACAAATGGATTTACAGGATCAAGGAGTGATTAATAGTGGATGCTCAAGGCACATAATAGGGAACATGTCCTATCTTATAGACTATGAAGAGATAGATAGAGGATATGTTGTTTTAGAGAGAACCTCAAAAGAAGAAAAATCACAAGAAAATGTACCATTAAAACTGGTAATGTAGATTTTAAAAATGAGTATTTTGTAAAGAGTTAAAGTTTAATCTCTTTAGTGTCTCATAAATGTGTGATAAAAAGATTAGTGTTCTTTTTAATGACACTAAATGTATTATTTTATCTCCAAACTTTATGTTAATTGATGAAAGTCAAGTTTTACTTAGAGTTCCTAGAAAGAACAATATGTACAGTGTTGATTTAAAGAACATAGTTCCTAAAAGAGGTTTAACTTGCCTTTTTGCAAAAGCCACATCTTATGAATCTAAACTTTGGCATAAAAGGCTAGGTCACTTCAATTTTAAAACCATGAATAAATTGGTTAAGAGAAATCTTGTAAGAGGTTTACCTTCCAAACTTTTTGAAAATAATGAAACTTGTGTTGCTTGTCAAAAGGGAAAGCAGCATATAGCCTCTTGTAAGTCTAAAACAGAGAACTCAATCAGTCTTCCTTTACATTTGTTGCATATAGACTTGTTTGGTCCAACATTTGTAAAAAGCCTTATGAAGAAAATGTATTGCCTAGTTGTCACAGATGATTACAGTAGGCTTACATGGGTTTTCTTTCTAGCTACTAAGGATGAGACTAGTGACATTCTTAAGTCCTTTATAAGTGGGATAGAAAATCTAGTAAATCACAAGGTTAAGGTGATTAGAAGTGATAATGGAACAGAGTTTAAAAACAGAGAAATGAATCAGTTTTGTAAAAAGAATGGTATTTTGAGACAATTTAGTGTAGCTAGAACTCCTCAACAAAATAGAGTTGCTAAGAGGAGAAAATGAACACTAATTGAGGCTGCTAGGACTATGCTAGCTGATTCTAAGTTGCTAACTATTTTTTGGGCAGAAGTAGTTAATACTGCTTGCTATGTGCAAAATAGAGTGTTAGTAGTTAAGCCTTATAACAAGACCCCATATGAAATTTTTCATGGTAGAACACCAACTTTAAGTTTTATGAGACCATTTGGGTGTCATGTTACCATTCTCAATACCATAGATCACTTAGGAAAATTTGATGGTAAGGCTGATGAAGGTTTCATTGTTGGATACTCTTTGAATAGGAAAACCTTTAGAGTATTCAATAGTAAAACAAGGATAGTGGAAGAAAACTTGCATATTAGGCTTAGTGAGAGTACACCTAATGTTGTAGGTAGTGGACCAGATTGGCTATTTGATATTGATGCACTAACAAGAACAATGAATTATGAGCCAATTGTTGCAGGTACACAGTTGAATGGTTTTGCATGTACAAAAGCAAGTGATAATGCAGGTCAAGCTAGAAAGGAGACAGAACCAGTCAAAGATTACATTTTGCTATCATTATGGACTGTTGATCCACCATTTTCCCAAGATCCAAAGAGTTCTCAGGATGATGAATCCAAACCTTTAAGTGATGTTGAAAAGAAGGTTGATGAAGATCCAAGAAAAGAAAGTAAATGTAATGATCAAAAGAAGGAAGATAATGTTAACAACACTAACAATGTTAATACTATTAGCTCAACTGTTAATGCTGTTGGCACAAATGAGATTAATGTTGTTAGTGGAAAAATAAGCATTGAACTTCCAATTGATCCAAATATGCGTGCTTTAGAAGATTATATCATATTTGACTTCTCAAGTGATGATCATGATGACAGTGTAGAGGCTGACATGAACAATTTAGATACAACAATCCAAGTCAGTCCTAATCCAACTACAAGAATTCATAAAGATCATGCTCTTGATAAAGTGATTGGAGATTTGCAATCAGCTACACAAACAAGAAAGATGTCAAAGAATTTGAAGGAATATGGGTTTGTTAGTACTATTCAATAAAGAACAAACCATAAAGACCTTCAAAACTGCTTGTTTGCTTGCTTTTTATTACAGGAAGAACCCTAAAAGGTAATTCATGCATTGAAAGATCCAAGCTGGATAAAGGCTATGCAGGAAGAGCTTTTACAATTCAAGTTACAAGAAGTTTGGACTTTAGTGGATTTACCAAATGAAAAAGGGCTACAGGCTCTAAATGGGTTTTCAGGAATAAAAAGGATGATAGGGGAATTATGATAAGAAATAAAGCAAGATTGGTTGCTTAATGGTACACACAAGAAGAATGGATTTACTATCATGAAGTCTTTGCCCCTGTTGCAAGAATTGAAGCAATTAGGCTATTTTTAGCTTATGCTTCATTTAATGATTTTGTGGTGTATCAAATGGATGTAAAAAATGATTTTCTCTATGGGAATATTGAAGAAGAGGTGTATGTATGTCAACCACTAGGATTTGAAGATCCAGACTTTCCTGATAGAGTATAAAAGGTTGAAAAAGCACTGTATGGACTACATCAAGCTCCTAGAGCTTGGTATGAAACCTTGTCAACATATCTGTTAGACAATGGGTTTCAAAGAGGAAAAATTGACAAGACCTTATTCATCAAAAGGTACAAAGATGATATTTTGCTGGTCCAAGTTTATGTGGATGATATCATCTTTGGTTCAACAAAGAAAGAGCTATGCATTGCATTTGAGAAGTTGATGCATGAGAAATTTCAGACGAGTTCTATGGGAGAACTTACATTCTTCTTGGGATTACAAGTGAAGCAAAAGAAGGATGGGATATTTATTAGTCAAGATAAATGTGTTACTGAAATTTAAAAAAAAATTGGGTTTATAGATGTCAAGACTGCAAGCACACCAATGGAAACTCAAAAGCCTCTGCTCAAGGATAAAGATGGTAAAGAAGTGGAGGTTCATATGTATAGGTCAATGATTGGTTCATTGATGTATCTTACATCTTCAAGACCTGACATCATGTTTGCAGTGTGTGCCTGTGCTAGATACCAAGTCAATACAAAGGTTTCACATCTTCATGCTGGGAAAAGGATTTTTAGGTACTTAAAAGGTCAACCAAAATCAGGCCTTTGGAATCCAAAAGATTCTCCTTTTGATTTGGTAGCATACACTGATAGTGATTATGCTGGAGCAAGCTTGGATAGGAAGTCTACAACAGGAGGTTGTCAATTTCTTAGATGTAGATTAATATCATGACAATGCAAGAAACAAACAGTGGTTGCAAATTCCACAACAGAATCTGAGTATGTGGCTTCTTCAAGTTGTCGTGGACAAGTGCGTTGGATTCAGAATCAACTACTTGATTATGGGTACAATTTTATGCATACCAAGATCTTTACTGGCAATAACAATACTATTTGCATAATTAGAAATCCTGTTTTTCATTAAAAAAACAAATCATATATAGATCAGTCATCATTTTATTAGAGATTGCAATGAAAAGAAATTGATTTAAATTTTCAAAATCCATACTGACAAGAATGTTGCAGATTTGCTTACAATAGCTTTTGATGTAAGTAGATTTCAATATTTGATTGCTAGTATTGGAATGCTAAATCTTTAAATTTTTTTGTCTCTTTATGTTTTTGTAGAGTTTTGTATGAATAAGTAATGTTATTCATGTCATTAAAAGTTTCTGCTGCTAAGTATAATTATAACTGTTGTTAGTTATACTTAATACTGCTGGTATAATTAATACTGTGATAATTGAGAAAATTGCTATGGCTTGTATTTTCTTAGTTTTTGGACTAACATTTTGCAGGATAAGAAAAAGAAAAGTGTTAGATTGATGATGGATATGCTATATAGAATGGAATTAGAGTTAATGTTGGTGACTCAAAGTTACTACTGCTAGACATAACTTACTACTGCTAGTTGTAACTTAATGCTGCTAGGCATAACTTACTACTGAGTTACTACTGGTGGGTTACTTACTACTGTTGGTTGAAAGTTAATGTTGCTAGGCATAACTTAGTACTGCTAGATGAAAGTTAATGCTGTTGAGGGTATTTTCATAAATACTTCGATTAAGGGTTTCAATCAATCATTTAATCGATTTCAATCTTTCAAATACTCTCTAATCACAAACCCTAACTCAATTTTATCATCCATTATCAAAACTCAACATTAATGGCAACTCTAAAGTTTGCTGATTCACACAATATGGTCACGTTCTTGTCTAAACCCACTGAAAGTGAAGGGTTTGAACAAATTATGGATTTTCTGAATGCACACCTTATAAAGTATGCACTAAAAATCAATCCTACTATATATATTTCGTGCATAGAACAGTTCTGGTCTACTATTAAGGCCAAATCTATCAATGGGGAACAACAGTTACATGCCCTAGTGGATGGAAAGAAGGTAATCATCACTAAATCAATTGTTAGAAGAGATCTTCAACTAGAAGATGTAGAAGGTGTTGATTGTTTACCAAATGCTACCATCTTTGAACAATTTACACTGATGAAGTATGAGAAAATTTCACAAAAGCTTACTTTCTATAAGGCATTCTTTTCCCCACAATCGAAATTTCTGATTCATACTATTTTACAATGCCTATGTTCAAAGACTACTGCATGGAATGAGTTTAGTAGCACTATGACATTTGCAATTATCTGCTTAGCTACAAATCAGAAATTTAACTTTTCAAAATACATTTTTGAAAGTATGCTTAGAAACTTAGATAATTTGTCTGGGAAATTTTTGATGTATCAAAGGTTTGTACAAGTGTTTTTTAATAAACAACTTGATGGGTTGCAAAGTTACAATAGAATTTATATTGCACCCTCTTACACTAAGAAGATCTTTGAAAATATGAGAAGGGTGGGAAAAGATTTTCCTAGAAAAGTGACAGATTTATTTCTAACTATGCTAGTTCAAAACTAAATGGGTGAAGGTTCAGCAATGCCAATTGATCCCCATCACACACCCACCATTATTCAACCATCAAAATCTCAACCCTAAAAGACACAAAAACATAGGAAGCCTAAGAGAAAGGATACTCAGGTGCCTCAGCCTAGTGGTCCTACTGAACATGTA
>BQNB010210806.1:0-10243 GCA_026074375.1 Tanacetum coccineum
AGATTATCTATCGAGCCCGATTCTCGATAATATTTTATTACAACGTTAACTAATTAAAGACCGAAGCTCCATCGTAGAGTGACCAAGCTTCCTTGTTTGACTCAATAAATTGAGGCTAACAAATAACAGTTGGCATGTGAGCATTAAATGCGCTCCTTTCGAGATGTTGTATGGTAGGAAATGTCGTGCTCCTATTTGTTGGGATCAGGTCGGTGAACGTATTCTTGAGGGTCCGGAGATGATTGAGGTGACTAATGAAAAGGTCGCCGTCGCCAGGGAAAAGCTTAAGGAAGCTCAGACTCGTCAGAAGAGTTACGTCGACAGACATCGCAGAGCGTTAGAGTTCCAGCCGGGTGAACATGTTTTCTTGAAAGTATCACCTACACGTGGAGTCAGGCGTTTTGGTATCAAGGGCAAACTTAGTCCTCGTTTCATAGGACCGTTTGAGATTCTTTGATGCCGTTGGTGAGGTTTCCTATAGTTTGGCGTTTACCTCCTCAGCATTTTCATGTTACAATGTGTTTCATGTATCATTACTCAGAGGTTAAAAGTATCATTACTCTTAACGTTTGTCTCTTTACATTCGATCAGATCCGTGAGGACTTATCTTACACGGAAGAGCCTGAATCTATTTTAGACCGTCAGGACAGAGTCATGAGGAACAAGATGATCCCTTTTGTCAAAATCCTTTGGAGGAATCATCCCGAGTGAGAAGCTACTTGGGAGACCGAGGAGTCTATACAGACTTCTTATCCTCATTTTCTTCCATGATATGGTATGTCCTTTTTAGCTGTATCATGTTTCTAATTCGAGGACGAATTATTCTTTTAGGAGGGAAGAGTTGTAAAACCTAAAAATCTCAACAAGTGTAAAATTACTAAAATACCCCTAATGCAAGAAAAATTCATAAAAGCTTATATAAAATTCATTAAATGTTAGAAATTATGAAAATACAATATATGGCAATTATGAAATTTTTGTAGGATCAAAAATACCTTATGTTATATAAGAAAAATAATTAATAATTATTTATATATAATTATGCCGAATTAATTAATATTTATATAAGTATACATTACAAATTAAATAAGATAAATTAGGATAATGGCAAAATAAATATAAAAATTGTAAATTAGAAGATCAATTTAGGTCATTTTAAAATGCCCAATGATTTCAGCCAAAGATACCTTATATATTCCTTAAGTCAATTAAATTTGCGAAAACTCAAGAAACTAAGAAACCGCCCGAAACCCGTAAAAAATCCAAAATGACGGCACAAGATTTTTCAAGCTTTGCATGATTTTTAATTGAGGGTGATCTTGAAGGTCCCAAGGATGTGTAAAAATAGTGGGAAGATTTTATAAGGCTTTGTTCGATTTTGGTATTGTTTTGGGTTCGAATAAGCAACCGGGTTCATAAATTCATAAAATCACTAAGGATCATCCAAGGTATTTTTACAACTCACTTTTCATCCTATAAGTTCGATCTATGCATAAAATAAATGTTCATTGCATTTTATTTTGATTTATAAATCAAATCTATTCGAAACCTAAGTATTAGTTACTTTATGAAATCGGCTTAAAACTATTTTTACATCCGATTTTATATTTTTTCTAGGGTTCCATATCTCATATCAACTCAGATAAAATTTGCTGAAAAATTTAATAAATGATTCGAATAATTAATGTAGATTTATTTGTGTTTACCGATTTGAAGAATAAAGAGAAAAGAATAAATAATTGAGAAAAAACGGAATTAGGGTTGTGTTTTATATTTTTTCCCAGGTCGTAATACATGCGAATGAATTATAAAACTTGTTAATTATCTGGGGAACAATCAAATTAGGTTTTAGTGATTTAAAATGTCTACCCCTATTGCTAATTAAAAGTATACAGGACTTGTTGGTAATTTCTAAAAAAAAAAGAACTATGGGTTCTCGTTTTAGGCGCATGGTTAATTATATAGTTATGACCTGAGAAAAATAAGTTGGGGGTAGAAAATGTCATTTTGATATATAGTTATGTAAACCTTACAATTTATAGAAACCGCTGAATTTATAATAAACATGCAGTCTTATGGAAACTTTGCTATATATGAGAAACCGTGCTATTTCTTTGGAAATCATTTTAGACAGTCTATTTTTGGAAGTTTTAATTATGAAAACTTATTAAATCAGGAAAGTTATCATTTATGGAAATTAATTAAGGAAAGCTTATTTTTGGAAAACTACTATAATTAAGAAGCTTCATATTTGAAAGTACCCAATATAACAAGAAATACTAATCATGAAACATACTAATCATGAATAAGTTAATCCATGGAACGCGTACTAATCAAGGAATCCTCTTATTATAGAAAGTTTACTAAAAATAGAAAGTTACGTAAAAATAAAAGTTACTAAAATAGAAAGTTACTAAAAATAGAAAGTTACTAAAATAGAAAGTTACAAAAAATGGAAAGTAAACCTTAATCATGAACAAGTACACTTATAAAGTCCCCTTTAACATGTAGATCGCATTAAGCCAAGGAGTACTTCCATCTTCTTATCCTCTCTTTCCGTTACTGCTGGACAAAAGTACGGATATTCCTCCTTCAGTAAAGGACCATTCTTTCGTTTTCATGATTCAACCCCAGAACTGCTATGCTTCCCCATTTTTCAATTCTTATTTGCCAGATCCTTTACGTGGTTATTTACGAACTTGTTCTATTGCCCGACGCAATATAACGCCATACCATGATTTACATGACATACCACTGTCATAGGAGGCAACATGCCGTGACACAGAGGCACCCTGTGTCACGACTCTTTCGTCGTTGAGAGTTATTTTCAACGCGCTTCCCTTACCCATGTTCCATATTTATATTTCATGTTTGGTCAGTTTAAATTCAGGGGCTATGGTCATCCTAGTTTACGATGTTACCACTTCATGGTGATTGTTGTGTGTGCTCTACATCCCATCACATTGCGAGCTTATACCCCCACCCTATCATTAGAGAGTCACCCGTCTATTACAGTTTAGGCAGCCCCTCTATTAAACAATGCATGTAATACACGACATTATTATTATGACATTAAGAATTAATATGAGCTCGTGTCATCTTCATATTATTTATGTTTTAAACTATCCATAGATATTTCATGACATCCTTACTTCGAATTACCAAGCATTTACATGGTTTATTTCCTATCTCTTCATGACGCATTCTCCAGGTTATCCTCAAGACACTCTTGATCTTTCCGCTACTTTGTATTTACTAAACCAGATTCATTACTTATTAAAATTCATTGTATTAAATCCGGTTCACTGGAGCGTTAATAGCACAGGCCCGTATTTCTTTCTCTTTCTTATACCTGCAGGTATCTAAATGGTAGATTAGGCATAGAGAGGGTGTGCTAGGAAGTGACCTATATTTAGCTTCCTTTCTTACTATCGCAGACATTTTGATGTGCTATACTATCTTGGACACATGTTTCGTCCTTTAGACTTCTTTTACGTTATTCACGATTGTGACTCATAATTTGGAAGATCACTATGTTTGAACCCAGAAGCTTCCACCTTGTCCTATGTTATCATTTATGACTTTATGCCTTTATTATGCTTTGATATGACACCATGATTATGACGTTTCGGCCTCCTTTCCGGAGTGGGTTGTTACATAAGTTAATGCTGTTAGGCTTAATTTACTGTTGCTTGTATTAGTTTTGTTGGCTAGTCAAACCTTACTTGCTGTTTAGGATAAAGTTAAATGCTAGCCAGGCATAAGTTATTCTACTGCATTGGAGTTAGTTAATACTGTTAGCTTAACTTAAAGCTGCCAGTTCAAGTAAGTGCTCTGAGTGATTTCATAAAACTTCGATTTAAGGTTTCAATCACTCATAGCGACTCGATTTTACACCTTGATATACTCCTCTAACATAGAACTTCAACTTAATTTTTATCATTCATCTCAATAACGAAAACATGTCGAACCTAGATATTACTAAAAACCTATAAGGTCGGTTACTTAATTTGGTTGCATTTTTGGAGAAACCAGAAGAAAGTGATGGGTTTGAGGAGATTATTGATTTCCTGAATGCAAGTTATGTCCAATATGCGTTAACGGTTAATCCAACCATTTATACTACCTGTATTGAACAGTTCTGGGCATCTGCCAAGGCTAAGATCGTTAATGGGGAACGACAAATACAAGCCCTAGTAGACAAGAAGAAGGTAATCATCACTGAGACTAGTATAAGGAGTGATCTTAAGCTGGATGATGCTGAAGGAATAGATTGTCTACCCACTGCTACAATTTTTGTAGAACTGGAAAGAATGGGGTATGAAAATCTTACTCAAAAGCTTACTTTCTATAAAGCTTATTTTTCATCCCAATGGAAATTTCTTATCCATACCATACTGCAATGCCTTAGTGCTAAGACTACAGCCTGGAATGAATTTAGTAGCACTATGGCATCTGCTATCATATGTCTTGCCACAAACCAAAAATTCAACTTTTCCAAGTACATTTTTGACAATATGGTGAAGCACTTGGAGGGTGGGGTTAAATTTCTCATGTACCCAAGGTTTGTGCAAGTCTTCCTGGACAAACAAGTTGAGGGGATGACCAGACATAAAGAGGTTTATGTTACACCTTCCCACACCAAGAAGGTGTTTGCTAATATGAAGAGACCAGGAAAGGGTTTTTCTAGAAGAGTCACACCTCTATTCCCAACAATGATGATTCAAGCTTCAGAAGATATAGGTGAAGATTCAGCTGCTCCTTCCAATTCCCATTCCACACCTATTATTTCTCAACCGTCATCATCTAAACCTCAAAAAAAGAAGTCAAGGAGGAAACAAAGGAAAGATAATAGTCCTACAGAGCCTGTCACTGATGAGGCTCATGTATCTACCCCTTCATATGATCCACCTCAAAGTGGTGAGGATAGTATGCAACTTTCTGAATTGATGAATTTATGTACCAGCCTACAAGAGAAAGTCCTTGATTTAGAGAAAGCCAAGACTACTCAAGCAAAGGAGATTGTTAGCTTAAAGAAGAGAGTCAAGCAATTGGAAAAGAGAAGGAAGTTAAGAACTCCAAGGCTCAAGAGATTAAGGAAGGTTTGTTTAACTAGCAGGGTAGAATCCTCTAATGATGTCAGTTTAGGTGATCAGGAGGATGCATCCAAACAGAGGAGGAAAATTAATGATCTTGATGCTGATACAGAAGTGACTTTGGTGGATGAGACTCATGAGATGAATGATGACAATCTGATATTTGATACAAATGTGTTGGAAGAGCAGGAAAAAGAAGTTGTTGAAAAGGAAGTTAGTACTGCTGATCCAGTTACTAATGCTGGTGAAGTAGTTACAACTACTAATGTTGAAGCTACTACTGCCAATGCTTCAATAACAACTATTGATGAGTTGACTCTGGCTCAGACACTAATAGAAATCAAAGCAGCTAAACCCAAAGCTGTTACATCTGCTGCTACAACAACTACAACTACAAGACCTAAGGCTAGAAACACAGTACATGCAAGTAAATCACAACCCTTGACATGCCAAATAAGTACATGTAAGTAATTCACAACCCTTGACATGCCAAACACAGTACATGCAAGTAATTCACAACCAACATGTATCACAAAGTCATTTAATAGTCATACGATGTCCACACTCAATTAAAACACATAATCACAGCAATTAAAACATTTCAAAACCATTTGCATCATTTTCATCCCAATTTAAAAACAATGTAAAAAGAGGGACTATGAAACTCACCTGATGCTCAATGCAGCTTCCTAAATTTGCTAACACAAAGCTACACAATAAAATATAAACGTGTTACACGCGACTAAGCCAAATGCTTAAGTCCATGTAACAATCATATGATGGATGTCTAAGGTGTTTGAATATCTCCATGGTTCACCCTGACACCATGCCTGACTTTAACCAATTTGTTTACTCAAAATTCTAATGATCTACATTTTACCCAAAAACGCAAAATTTTAGTGTCACTTTTCTAACTTAAAACTCATACCTATTGAACCTAATAAATTCTTAAATAAATCACCTAAGTACACTTAGGTGTTTAATAACTATCTCATTTTCCCAAAAGGTTTATCACATGAGCAAGTGCCTCAAAAAAAAATTCCAAATTCAAAAGTACCCAGATTCGGACCTGAACGCGCACTAAAATGTTTGACCTTGCTAACCATACTTAGGCAACCAATCAGAAGCTAAATTTTGGGTAAAGTAAATAGACATATAGAACTTGACTTCTGTGTTTTGGCTAACCTTAATTTGATATTTAAATAGGGGTTTACCTCTCTAATTCTGACCCAAATCTGACCCGTATTTACTGTTTTGACAACTTTTCTTGTAGCTAACATTTAACTAACTTCCATAACTCAAAATCATTCAAGGCCAGACTTTTTGAAAAGTAGACTCTCTAAACAACAGTTTAGGCACTAGAAACACCTCAAAACACGTTACCATCATGGAGATAACATCAGTTTAACACAACCCTAAAATCTGCCAAACCTTAATTCCCAAATTAACGCGATCTAAGCCTAACCGTTTACACCAATATGATCCTAATTAAACCCTAAACGCACTAGCATGATCATAACATCATTAATTATAGAAGTTTTAAAACCCTAATGATCCATCATATTATTGTTACATTAAATGAGAATTCAAAATAGGTTAGAAACCTTACCTCATTGATGTACCACATCCGTACAACCCACAATTCGTGGCTAGCTCTTAATCAAAGTTTTTGTTTCTCCTTGTTCTTAGGGGGGAGGTCGACGGCTCACATAAGGGGAAGAAAGAATGGGACTAAAATTTAGGTTTAGGGCTTCTATACTAAGAGATAATGGTCTACAAATCCTAGCCCAACTTAATTTTAGTTTAAATAAAAAAATACATTTTTCTCTCTTATGCAAATCGGCAACACGCATATATATTTTTATTTATTTTGTTTTATTTTTAATTATACTTATATTACATTACCTTTATGTTCTACAAATCCTTGTAATAATGATAAGACCTTTTGCATGAAAAACTAATAATATCTTCAATTTATAACTTTCATTTCCAAAAATACTTTCTATATTTAGAAAGTTCATTACTAATTCTCATATTTTACGAACCTAATTCACTTCCATTATGACATACTTTCCATAATAATCCAACACATAATTATCCACATACACCAACTCCGCAACGCATGCATACACGTCACTCATTTCTATTGTCACTACACTTGAACAAAAAATGGAGAAAATCAACAAATACCTCAAACTCATTCTCAAATTAAAAAAAAAAGACTAAATCATCCATTTCTATACCCACAAGCACATATATTGACACACATATCATATCACATAAAACCCCAAAATCGACTTAAGCACATAATTTAAAACACATAAAGCTAGCTAGATTAACACTAACGGTTAAACTAACCTGGCTAAATCACGGCTGTCACAATCTCCCCTACTTAAAGAAATTTCGTCCCGAAAAGAAACCCACTGCTTACAACTTCGCTTGCCCATACAAGGGTACAAATAGCAGCATAACAACTCTAAGCAAAAATAACATCCAACTACATGAACATCGCCCGTCTTCGAGGAAACTCGTCAAAAACCTTAAGTTGTGTAACAACGTCATTCATAACCTAACCCCGCAACTCATCAAACAAGAACTGTCTTGGAACTAAGTTATGAGTTGTTACAAAGCTCAACGTTTTTGAAGAATCGGCTCGACTTCGAGTTTATTCAAAATATAACATTAACCAAACCACATAAGAACATTTAAGGGTGCACTAAAGTCTGCCAGTAACCCTATGTCCAACTTTACTTAGTACTTCCAACGATAGCTTGCTCAACGAGCAAATGTGGATACTTAGTTTTTATGAAATCCTCATGACCTCGCTTCGAGTTCCAATGGACTTAACTATCGGAATCCTACTACGCTTCAAACTTTTAACCTCACGATCGATAATCTCAACAGGTTCTTCAGCAAAACGAAGAGTTTTGTCTACCTTAATTTCTTCTAAATGCACATGCAGATTTGTATCCGCTAAATACTCTTTAAATTTGAAACACATCAAATACGCTACTAAATTATTGAGACAATCTTAATCAATAGGCCATAGGACCGATCCCTTTAATGATCTCAAATGGTCCCACATATCTTGGTGCTAACATTTCTTTCTTTCCAAAATGCACTACATCTTTCCAAGACGACACTTCCAACATCACTTTATCACCAACTTCAACTCTAAATGTTTACGCATATTGCCAACATAGCTCTTTTGGCAATCTCTAGCCGCTTTGAGCTTTTCTTTAATCAACATCACCTTATTTGTTGTCTCTTGTACCAATTTTGTTCCAATCGACCGAATTTCTCCAATTTCAGCCCAAAAAAAAACATGTGACCTACACTTCCTCCCATACAACGCTTCAAATGGAACACATCAAACACCCGAATGATAACTATTATTATAGAAAACTCAGTTAAGGGTAGATGAGTATCCTAATTACCAACAAAAAAAATCAATCACGCACGCTCTCAACATATCCTTCAAAGTCTGAATGGTACGCTCACTTTTCCCATCCGTTTGAGGATGATAAGCCGTACTTATATCCAATTGCGTCCCTAAGGCCTTTTGCAATGTTTGCTAGAATCGCGAAGTAAATCTTCCACCACGAGCTGAGATTATCGACACATGCACTCCACGCCTTATACCTATCACATTAGTGTAAAGTCTCGCCAAATTATCTATTTTAAAATCTTCACGTACTACATGTAATGGGCATACCATAGTCAGTCTATCGACTATTACCCAATTCATATCATACCCACTACTTGATCTTGGCAAACTTGTAATAAAGTCTATAGTTATTATATCCTACTTCCACTCGGGTATCTCTAGTTGTTACAATAAACCCGAAGGTCTTTGATGTTTCAGCAATCACCTTTAAACAAGTCAAACAATTGCTAATATAGGTAGCAATATCATTCTTCATACATGGCCACCATACATATCTCTAAGGTCATAGTATGTCTTATCCGCTCCTGAATGTACCAAGTACCTTGATGCACGAGCCTCGTCCATCATTAATGTCCTTACATCACCTATTAATGGAAACCATAATAAATGCATACCTCTACCTTCCTTTCTTTCCATTAGTTGGTCCAGGCCATGCAGCATTTCTGCTGTCGCGTTCTCTACCTTGCCTCTTTGCACGAGTACACAACCTAATCCTTGATTCCACGCGTCGTAGTAAACTACAAACTCTTTGGATCCATCAAGAAATGACAATATTGGTGCATTTCACAAATTGCCCTTCAACGTCTGAAAAGCTTCCTCTTGTTCCTTGGCCCACTCCAACTTCTGATTATTCTGAGTCAGTGAAGTAAGGGGTTTAGCAATCTCAGAAAAATTTACGATGAAACGTCAGTAGTAACATGTCAATCCCAAGAATGATCGTATCCCGGATGGTGTCTTAGGTACCTTCCAATTCTTCACTCCCTCTATCTTACTAGGGTCCACGTGAATTCCATTACTGTTAACCACGTGTTCGAGAAAATGAACGTCTTGTAGCCAGAGTTTACACTTGGAAAACTAGGCAAACAACTTTTTCTTCTTCAGCAGCTCCAACACCAACTTCAAATAAACCTCGTAATCCTCCTTAGAGTTCGAGTAGATCAAGATATCATCGATAAAAACAATGACGAACTTTTCTAAATACGGCTTGCACACCTAGTTCATCAAGTCCGTGAAAACCGCTGGTGCATTGGTTAACCCAAAAGGCATAACCGTAAACTCAAAGTGTCCATACCGCGTCCTAAAGGCAGTCTTTGGAATATCTTCTTCATGCACCCTCTCAACTGATGATAACCAGATCGAAGATCTATCCTAGAGAAATAACGCAAACCTTGTAACTTGGTCGAACAAGTCGTCGATCCTAGGGAGATTCTTGGTGGTCAGCTAGTTCAGTCAGCTAGTTCAACTCTTGATAGTCAATGCACATTTGAAATGAACCGTCCTTCTTTTTTAACAACACAGTTGCTCCCCATAGAGAGTGACTTGATCGAATAAAACGTATATCAAACGAATCCCAGGGTTACGAACTATCGAATAGGGTAGCAAACGAATATCGAATCAAAGGCTAGAAAACATCTAAGGGAATTCACATATGGAAATAGATGCCGATCAAATGTCATAAGAATCCTTAAAAGAAAGGATA